>JAEUYN010000550.1:0-170062 GCA_018257835.1 Euura lappo
TTTTTTTTTTTTTTTTTGTTTTTTTGCTTTTGTTTTTGTTTTCTGTTTTGTTTCTTTCAGATCACCAGACATACATGGGTCCATGTTGATGCGTATATGTATTATATATCATAATATATAATAATAATAATAATAAGGTGCAGTATTATTATTTACAGCATAATGTAGTAGTGGCGAGGTAGATACAACATGTGATGTAAATATTTACAGATGATGATGACGATGATGATGATGGGCGATTGATTTCAATAATAATTTCATGATTTATTTATTTTCATTATTTGATGATAATTCATTTCTTATATTTTCTTCAAATTTTTCTTTTTCTTCACCTAATACACAGTCATCGTCATTTTATGCAATTACGCATGAGCGTCACTCTTCGAGTTTTCATTTCATTGCAGACGCGGAAAACGGAAAACGGAAAATTGATATTCATTCAAAACACGTTCGCGGTGGAAAATCACAATAGTATGTTTACAGGGTAAATTTCTAATGTAAATGAAACAGTCTGAAGTTTGTTTTTCGATTCTAACAAACTTCAGACTGACTGTGACACTCTAGTGTGGAAAGTGAAGCTTCACTTTTCACACTGATTGGAAATACGGGCTCTTCACACACGCTACACAGGTTTCGAAAATGAAACTTTCCGTGGAGGAGTGATAGAAGCACACTTCTTCAGAGTACCATTGAGCAAAGTGGGAAATATTCGATGAGTATGCATTAATTTCATTCATTTTTTTCGAACGTCCTTTGGACGACCTAAAACTTCAAGGTCTAAGCGCATAATTGGGAAGATATTTCATATTTAAATATAGATTTGAAAGAAAAAACTTAGAATAATTACGAGAGAATTATATTTTTATATAGTCATAGTTCCGTGAAATGTCAGAAGAATTTTTGAACAATCTTTCTGATTTATCATCATAACTACGTTGCATTTTGCTTCTAGATAAGATTACCCGTTTTTTTTTTTTTTTTTTACTTCTTGCCCTCTGACCTAGCTAATCATATCATATTTTTTTCGATTTCTCTTTTGTGGATTGAAGTTCTGATGAATGTTCTCGACAAAATTCTAATAGTCAATTTTCATTTTTTCTATCGATAAAATGTGACTTAATAATAATCAACCGATCATAAAGGTGAAGAAAATTTCTACAAATGAGACACTGCGACTTTGTCACGATAATTTTATTATTTTCGTTTTGTCAAAACTTGTGAGATATTATCATCACCAAGTTACAATCGTTATGTTAATAATAATAATACAGACAACTATCTAACTTAATCCAATGTAATACAATCAAATTACTCATTCGATATACTCTATACATCATATATATGTATCTACGTTTTTCTTATCAGGTTATTAGGAATAATTCGGTACATTTCAGCTTTCAGCTAAGCCTATGAGAAGAAAAAACGGGGCGGGCTAAAATTCCGAACGACTTTGTGCCGAAAGGCCATAATTCCGAATTCGAAAGTACCGAAAGACCATAATTCCGGAATTTTAAATGATGTTTTGCACATTTTTTTTCGTGCAAAACTCTTATTTCGGTACTTTTTATTCGGAATCATGCCATTCGGTACTTTAAAATTCGGAATTACGACCTTTCGGTTACTTTTCAATTCGGAATTATGCCATTCGGTACTTTAAAATTCGGAATTACGACCTTTCGGTTACTTTTCAATGCGGAATTATGCCATTCGGTACTTTTAAATTCGAAATTATGGCCTTTCGGTTACTTTTCAATTCGGAATTATGCTATTCGGTACTTTAAAATTCAGAATTATGGCCTTTTGGTTACTTTTCAATTCGGAATTATGCCATTCGGTACTTTTAAATTCGAAATTATGGCCTTTCGGTTACTTTTCAATTCGGAATTATGCCATTCGGTACTTTTAAATTCGGAATTATGCTATTCGGTACTTTAAAATTCGGAATTATGGCCTTTCGGTTACTTTTCAATTCGGAATTATGCCATTCGGTACTTTAAAATTCGGAATTATGGCCTTTCGGTTACTTTTCAATTCGGAATTATGCCATTCGGTACTTTATAAAAATTCGGAATTATGCCATTCGGTACTTTAAAATTCAGAATTATGGCCTTTCGGTTACTTTTTCAATTCGGAAAATTAATTATGGCCTTTCGGTTACTTTTAAATTCGGAATTATGCCATTTACTTTAAATTCGGAATTATGGCCTTTCGGTTACTTTTCAATTCGGAATTATGCTATTCGGTACTTTAAAATTCGCAATTATGGCCTTTCGGTTACTTTTCAATTCGGAATTATGCCATTCGGTACTTTAAAATTCGGAATTATGGCCTTTCGGTTACTTTTCAATTCGGAATTATGCTATTCGGTACTTTAAAATTCGCAATTATGGCCTTTCGGTTACTTTTCAATTCGGAATTATGCCATTCGGTACTTTAAAATTCGGAATTATGGCCTTTCGGTTGCTTTTCAATTCGAAATTATGCCATTCGGTACTTTTAAACTCGGAATTATGGCCTTTCGGTTACTTTTCAATTCGAAATTATGCCATTCGGTACTTTAAAATTCGGAATTATGGCCTTTCGGTTACTTTTCAATTCGGAATTATGCCATTCGGTACTTTAAAATTCGGAATTATGGCCTTTCGGTTACTTTTCAATGCGGAATTATGCCATTCGGTACTTTTAAATTCGGAATTATGACCTTTCGGCGCAAAATCGTTCGGGATTTTGAACCCGCCTCGAAAAAACTTAAATTCATTCAGGTGAGTAATAGGAAAAAACTCGCTCTCTAAACTCTAAAGAAGCCTAATTAGCCCCGGAATGTGATTTGTTTACAGCTGCGCTGTTATCAAATTTTTTTAAATCTCCTGCTGCCACCGTGATAATTCGAGGTGTGAACCAGGAGGCTGTTCTTGGTGCGATATAACCTATCGCAAATATCGCACCTGAATTCCTCATCCTGGACGCAGTGCAAGTCCCTAACGTGTCTTTTGAGGGTCAGTTTATTCCTCAGCCACTTTCCGCACTGGTTGCAAGGTAGTCCTTGCATCGATTCCGTATTCGCGTTTCGAAATTCTGGCGGAATATTCGCGAACCAATCCGACGGCGCCGTGTCGGGCAATAAATTAACGTCGAAAGGCGGCACACTTTCGAGACTTTTATCAACGAAAGATGAACCATGGGAGATACCATATCCGCCCAGGTAATTGTTTAGGCTACTTAAATCGTTTATCGCTGTATCATTTATTCCAGTATTCGCATTAGGACTAAATCCTGAGACCGGGAATATTTCCACATCGGGTTTTACCGCTGTTTCATAAGCTCCTAGACGACTATTTGATCCTGATCAAATTCCATTATCATCATCATCACCACCCAGAACAGAGAAAATATTCACGCCTTTCGTTAGTGCTATTGAGATCGGAAATTAAAGTTGTAATAATTATTTTTCGCCTGGTAACAAAATCGACGAAGATTAAAAATAAACAATTAGAACGGTTTCTAATTATCCTGTTATTCTCAGAAAAGTGATACCGAAGAAAAAAAAAGACTTGAACACCAGCTTGCTCAATTATTCTTGGTATTCTGCTAGTTATACGCTCTGCTAATGACTGTATCAAAAGGAATAATGATAATAAAATTTCCTCGTTTCATATCTCGGGGACAAACCGACAACCGGTTTTACCGCTATTCACAAATCGCGGTTACCGTTTCCCTCTCTTTTTTCTCCTATTATTCTCACTATTATAATTAATTTCTTACACTTTTTCCGGAAAGTTTACTCTACAGCAATTTTACGTGGAAATAAAAATTCAGCCAATATTTATCACACGGAAAGTGAGTCTGCAAGTGGCGCCGCCTTGTGGGCCGAAGCTCCTGCCGCTAGGGGAAAACGCGGCGCTGGCACGAGCTTAGGAACGGTTCTCAAGCATCCTGAGCGGAAGTGGCTATGAAAAATGTCGAATTTGGTCAGTAAGACATTTCGCACTGTCCTTCGAGATCCTTTCGTTCGCGTTTCGCGTGATATTGACTTTTGTGACTGACGAGGCTGTTCCTAGACTTGTAGCACTTCCCGCACTGGTCGCACGACAGAGATTGAGGCACGTAGAAATGGGTGTCTGCCAGGTGCCTCTGCAACGACCAGGCCCTAGAGAACGTTTTTTGACAGAAGCTGCAGTAAGTACCACTTCCGGTTCTGATACCCAGCGCGTTTACTCTATCGGGGTTTTCGTGGACCGGAGGCTTCCGTCTTGGTTCGTCAATATTCGGTATCACTTGAACAATCGTTTCGGCCTGAGCGAAGGACCTGAATTCTGCGTAAGGGCTACCGATGCCAACGGGCGCATCGTCCTCCCTTTCCGTCTTGACGATCATCAGGTTAGCGTCGTCAAGACAAGAATCGATCTCCTCGACGCTATCGACCTTCGGGGAAATTGGTTCGGTTTTGAAAACGATTTCCATATCGTCGTTTATATCGTCGAGTAGATCGATTATCGGGAATCGATCCCGGTCTCGATAAGTGTCGCGGATTACTACCTCGCCCTCTGGATTTGTATCATTTTTTTTATCGCCATTATTACAACAAACTGATGAATAATTGTCTATTATCGTAGCCGAAGGAGCAGAAGTAGAAGAAGAAGAAGAAGAACCAGGAGACGAAGATTCGTCTCTGTTTCTCTTGCACGTTCTTGTGGCGGACTGCCAACCCCCGTCCTCCTCAGCGACCTCCTGGTCTGCAACCAAAGAGGAGGGGGCTGAGTCCAACTATTTCCGAACATGACGAAGAAGAAGAAAAAAAAACATAAAACAAAGACAAACAAATAATTTGAACAATGAAAAGAAACAGAAATACATTGTACAAATATATTGACGAAATTCGTATATCGGTAGGTTTTTCTTATTCTCTTTCCACTTCATTCCTAATTTCTACAATTTGAAGGTGTTTTTTTTTTCTTGTGATAGTATTCGCGATAGGTGACTTTTTCAAGCCAGTATATCTTCGAAACGGTCTATTGTAGAGGGTAAATAGTCAGAACTTATTTTACAGAGAATTTCCCAAGCTTTGAAATTAGTCCCAGTGATTTTTCACCTAGGAGCAACAGGAAGTGAGATATATCGACGCTAACTCAATGAATATAAAAAATTCTATTGGAATATTCGAAAATGAAGACGGAAAAATGGCAAATTCTTTCAGTTAGCGAATTGATTCGTTTCAAAGCACAAAATTGTGCGAAAAAAATGTCTTAAACGTCAAAATAAAGAAAAATTGCGAATTTGAATAATTATTATTTCATTTTTATGCAAAAAAATGATAGAAAAAAAAATCCCTCAATGATTACTGCACTCAAAATAGATATACCTAACTATTTAAGAAAAAAAATGTCTTGAAAAAAATAAATCCCCCGAAATAAACTCGCTCATAAAATATTACACAACGTATTGTCATCCTCTCTCCTTCCGCATGTGACAACGAAAGAGAGGGATGAAGAGTCGATACACACATACACACACACAGTGGACCGTATATTTATACGATATAGAAAATAGAGCATCATCTTTCACGGTGCAAAGTAACGCGGGTATAACTCGCCGGGGGTGGAGGTGGGAGGGGGGGGGGGGGAATACTCCTACTTCCTTCTTTGCAGGATTTTACCCAGGGTGGCGGTGTAACCTAGGCAACCAACCCACCCCATATCCGAGTTCCAGGATGAGAATCGGGATGAAGAAGCTTTCGAAGGCGAAGGACCGGGGGTGTGGGGGTTGCCTAGGACGCGTTTTATCCTTAATAACCCAACGGTACCAGAGAATAAGTGAGCTAGGCGATGCCGTTAGGGCGTTGTTATGACCAATGTCGAGAGGATTCGGATGCTGCACTGCAGTCGTAGGTTTCTTCGATCGATAATAGGGTAAAAAATACGAGTCGTGGTGTCCTAAGACGACTCCAACCCTCCAATCCCTCTCGCGGATTGCTTAGGTAGTCTTAAAAACCCCCCTTTTATTCCCCCCCCCCCTCCGCAATCTCACACACCTTCAAAGAAGTAGAAGAGGCTGAAGGGCATAAAAGCCAGGCTCCCTCAAACCGTCGTCCCCCTATCTGATAGGATAGTTACACGTTTTACTGCACAGTCTAGCGATGTTAATAAAATCCCCCCTCCCCCTTCCGTCTCCGCGACCACGACGCAGGGGATGGCGAGGAAGTATATGAACGATAAAATATCGACTCAATTTTTTAGATTAATTTTTATAAGAGAAACTCGACGTGTTCTTCACGTAGCTAAAATTTGCCTTCGGATTTTGAGGTTAATGAATATATTTTACTGTATCTCTGAAAAATGAAGTGATTTTCTGATAAATTCAAGTATGTTATTTAATTTAATTGATCGAATACCTAATACTTGAATATAGGTAAGAAAAATGTCCGTGCTTTAATAATTTAAACTTAATTTGAAGACTATCTCAGAGAACTCTATGCGGTGGGTACAGGTACTAGACTTGATGCAGGGTCTTCGGAGATAGCAACTGTACTTTGGATTCATGTCTTTGTCACCTCATGAGTGGTGAAAGCGAGTAATCATAGTGCAAAATAGTTATACCAACTTTGGACAAAAAAAATTGAAATCAATGTGACCGAAAAGGGGCGACAAATTGAAATATGGCCTCAGGTTTCTCACAGAGAAATATAATCGAGAACAAGCATGTATGGATACACGCACGAAGGAAGCGCCGAAGCAGCAACCTCGAACCCTTATTCTGGGTCACTTATACCGGTCACAGTGGGGAAGGTCCTGTACCTAGTCAGACAGCAGCTGTAAACGCACGCGATTCTCCTACTTTCCAAACCCCTTCTGAACTCCATCTTCCGCCATTTACCCTAGCTTTGGCTTTATGCAAAGATATTCACACCGATAAAAAAAAAGAAAAAAAAAAACACTTTCTTAGGGCGTATATAATAACGCCAGAGTCTCTATGTGTGCGTGGGGGTATCATGATGGCAGTACTAAAACAGGCAATTACTTTCCAACTGTTTCGATTTTACGTTGGCGGGGGAGGGGTGGTTAGAGATTCTGGTATAGGGGATGTAGCTAGGTTTTCATATCGTATAAGAAGAAGAAGAAGAAGAGAAGAAGGTTCGAAGAGAAGAGGAGGGAACGGTTGATAGCTGCTATAACGTTATAAGGGCTATGCCCATGCTCTGCCTGGGCTATATAGGCTTTAACAATATTATAGCCATGGCGCGTGGGATCCGATTAACGGGGCATAAAAGGGAATAACAACTTTCACATTTTATAGAAACGGGGCAGCTCCCATTTCCCGAGGAAAGCTTCAACTATACTGCTATACTAGATCAAATAAAATATGAGAAAAAAACAAAAAAACAACAACAAAACAATAAACGAAGCATCGAATCAATAGCTTCGGATTAAATTCGGGACTGTTCAGTGCCGCCAACTGGTGAGAATTCCGAAAATTAATTCAAATCAGTTACCGACTGGACTGTTTGAAAAAAGAAGGAAAAAAAAACAGAATACCATAAAAAACGAAAGAAATTTTATGTATTCCACGAGAAATATATATATAGTTCGATGTGTAATTAGAGTTGAGTGGACAAGAAAAAGACAAAAAAAAAAGACTTGATTATCATCCACTGGTAAAGTAAATTGTTCAACCCACACACAATGAGACACACATACGTATTTTCTTATCTGAGAACGGTAATTCGAGTGGGTTTTGTGATAGACACATAGAGTTTTGGCCGTTAGCGAGAGAAGCCCATTTGACGTTGATGTGAGACGATATTATCGTATAGATATAGACCACGAAGAGTGCATACAACTCTCTGATTGCAACTCTGGGGGTACTCTTGGTACTCTGTGACAACCGCGAGACGTTAAGTATTAGTGATACGTTGTTATACATATATATACCGTATATACACATTATTCTGCGCAGTTTTTACGAGGTCGACTCAAGTTCATCGTCGATAATAGGAGCCGGGTTCTCTCTACCAGTCTAAGGTGAATAAACAACGAACTAGACCCGAGCGACACATCGGCTACGATAAGCACTCTATGTACATGTACACGTTATTAGAGATTAAAAAAAAATAAAAGAAATAACCATTATTGTTAATACTATTAATATCGTTTCCCCCTACGCGTCTACGACGATAATACCACTGTAGTCATTCAAATACATGTTGACCACTGGAAGAAGTAAGAAAAATCCCTGAATTTTCCTGGACCATAAATTACAATTTTTTTCCTCATCGAAGTTGTTCAATTACGTAAAATAAATAATGGTTTGAATCAACGGTAAAAGATAATGATTTCTTAGAAAACTTTTTCATTTATCATTTACACAAGTTTTTCTGCTGTTTTCATAGATTTACATTTTCGCGAGAGGAAGAAAAAATAGTTTTTTATCGACATAGAATTTCTTGACTTTTTCTTGACCATTTTTCGATTTTGTCTGACCAGTGGCAACCATGAAATAGCATCGAAAAACGGTAAAATAAATACAAATTTCACTATATAGGTGACAAAACAACGGTATCAACGGTCAGTTGGCTAAAATTAACGGCGAAAAAAAAATCTAAAAAATCTTTCTAATAAAAGTAGAATGAAGTGTACGAACGGATTTTCATCCAATTTTTTTTTTTTTTTTTTTACATTCATTCAGTCGCACAAAAGTTTCTGTTATTTTATCATAACCGCAAAAAAATAATATATGAAGTATAAAAAATATAAATGAAGCGAGAGGCGGTCAAGTATGAGAAAGTGTAGACAGCTGCATAACAAATAATCCAAATACGTTTACTTATTGCGAACGTATATTTTATTATTATTATAACTGTTTTTTTTTTTTTTGCATAACAGGTTCTCTCATCTTTTTTTTTCAACACACGTAAGTTAAGCTTGTTGCTTAAAATGAATTTGATAAACGATATTGAAAGAGGAAATAACAAGAATTAACTCAAAAGGATATCGAAAGCTGGATTAAAAAAAAAAAATTTATATTTCAATATCTTATCAACGAGTCAATTGTGAAAATAAAATTTTCTTTTTCTCCTCAATGTTAATGAATAATTGATAGCAACAAAACACAGAGAGAATGAATAACATTTATTTTATCGATATTGTAGAAATTCGAAGAATTTTTTTGCTCATAAGTGGTAAAATTATAGTCTGCCGTATATGGATATTGTTTTAAATAAGAACAAAAATATAAGAACGAATCGCGAAAATAATCGTTCGTATTAGCACATCCGTCGATCACGCATCATTTGTTTAGAAACATGTGTGTCTGTTAAACGTCTCAACGTCTTATCAGCCGTTGGGTCATCGGTGGTATTAACATCGACACTTTCACGGTATATGTACACATAGGTATATATGTGTTTATTTAATTGCGAATCGTCACACACGTACCGGGACTCGATCTTATTCACTTATTTTTCTATTATAACGATATTATACCCCACTTGTGAACAAATGGGCGAACCTTATAACAATTGTAAATGTTGGCGAAAAATTCCACTGAAATGAAATTCCCTGACATTTTTCCTGTAAAAAATTTATTTTTTCCATCTCTTTGAAAAAAAAAATCCAAATAACGTCAATTTGATCCAGTGCAAGAAAAGCAGGATTGGGTTTTTGAAATTAAAGAATATAGGTCCCTGACTATTCCCAGTTTTCCAGATTTTCCCGCCCAGACGTCCTGTTCCATAAAAGGATTTTAGATTCTAAATTTTCCAATCCCTAATTTTTATTTGACACTAACCGATAATGAAAAATGAGCAAAGATAACAAAATGAGTATTCAATTAACGCGAAAAGGATAAAGGAATAAGAAAATGTAATAACGAAACATTTTCTTGTTCTCTTATGGGAAGCTTATTGTTTGAACATCGATTCTGCAAAAATATATTGTACACTACATCCATAAGAGATCATAGCTCTTTTGTCCTTTCCTTCTCCTTTTTTTTCTTATCGACTCAGAGTAATTACGCAACGTATACGATCGTTACGTATCTGTAAATACGTGGCGATTGAGTATATATGTGTGTATATTATCCACAAATAGATGAGAAAGAAAAAGGAGTGTGCATGTGTGTGATATTAAATTGTGACGATAGAACAAATATTGGTAAAAAGAAGCCTTTTTTTTTTTTTTGCTTCTCTTTGCATTTAAACAATCATTCGATTTCGATGTATATGTGTGTACAAATTTCTGAATATACGTTGATGAAGTAGTTAAATACGGTCATGTATTTCGCGAATGCGATTGACGGGCAGATAATGGAATACCTAATAATCGAAATACGATGTGGTAGAGGATAAAGAGTTTTACGAATATATAGAAAAATGAGAGAGGGAAGATAAAAATTGGAATTGTAATAAAAATTGAAATCAAAATCGCAGATGCGGGATCGAAGCGGCATTGCAACGTCATCACGGAGCCGTATACTGCAGTAAAGAAATGTGAGTGTCAAGACAAGGTCACCGTATTTTTAGTTAGGCCAATGTTTGGTTGGCGACATTCAGCCAAGATATGAGGACCTTGAATTTAAAGGATAAAATCTGCTGGTTTTCGGCTTATCGTCGACGCGGCCTCCGATAACTTTTTTTTTGTTTGTTTTGTTCCGTACTAACCTAGCGTAAGACAATTTATAATTTCAATAATTCATACAACCCGCCCAATATTATATTTATTGTACCCGCAAAACGATCGTATGATCTTCGAAGACAACGAAGAAAGAATGAGGAATCAATCTCTCAGCTGTAATTATTATTATTATTTTTTTTCAATCATAGACGCAAGAATAACAATAATTTTATGCTCGCAGTTCGATTTTTTGTTTCGTAAATTAAGCATTATGGGCTTTTTTTTAAGGATGTATAGGCCATACAGTCTCAACCAAAAGTGAGTCTCGTCGTCAATATTGAGTACTTCGAGATGAGATAAAAATCGGAAAAAAATCAACCACAATCAAGATGATAAGAGTATTCATTTTCAATAATAATAATGCCCAAAAGATATCAACAAATTGTTTAAACAAATCATTGTTTAATAAATTTCCTGGTGACGTTATTTTTCTCCATGTCAAATGAATTCGTTAATCTTTCCGAATACACATGAATTTTTTCTGAATTTTGTCACTTTTTTTAAATTTCCGTTTTCGGAAATTTCTAAAGGCTGTATTTACAAAACTATTAGTTCCACGCTTCGGAAACTTCGGAATTGTAATCTACATCGTTTCCACAATAACGTATCCAAAATTCAGATCTTTTTTCTCCGTTTTTCAAAATCGAAAACGGGAATTTAAAAAAAGTGACAAAATTTTGAAAAAATTCATGTGTATTCAGAAAGATTAACGAATTCATTTGACATGAAAAAAAATAACATCACCAGGAAATTTGTTAAACAATGATTTGTTTAAACAATTTGTTGATAACTTTTGGGCATTATTATTATTGAAAATGAATACTCTTATCATCTTGATTGTGGTTGATTTTTTTCCGATTTTTATCTCATCTCGAAGTACTCAATATTGACGACGAGACTCCCTTTTGGTTGAGATTGTATGGCCTATACGTCATCCTTAAACGATCTAAAAACGTCCACTTAAACATCCTGATTTTATGGGTATCTTATGAGTAGAAGATAATCACTAAAGAAATTGGAAAGAAAGATGAGAAGAAAAAAATCGTTGCTTTTTTGTCGATTGATTACGTATCGTATCATCATTGATGCTCGTTGATGAATAATTATTGAGTATATCTCGAAGAGAGTGATGATAAAACTATATATTTTATAAACCCTATCACATCCTTTTGATATCGAATATTATTAAACTATGAATAATAATTTACTTCTATTAAATCATATATATGTCTACTCGGGACACTTTTTTCGATGATCTTTCGGAATTGATCGATATTTTGCCATTTTTCTTAGAATTCTGTTAATATTTTCGCACATCTCAAATCCCCATAATTGAGTAATGGTATTTGCAAAAATTGTAATTCATACGTAAAAAATAATCGTACTTTCCTGAAACCCATCGAGGCAAATTGAATTTGATCTTCGGAATTCGATTTTTCTTGCAAAAAAAAACCAGGGTCTGCAGATCGAATTAAATTCGTATCAATAGATTCAGTAGTCATTATTCATGTAAGAATTTTAGTTTTTGTTGTAAATATATAGAAGTAAGAAAATATTCACGAGGCTATTTTCTAACGGTAATAGAAAATTGGCAAAAATTTCAAGAAAATCCGTAAAATCGCCCAGAAGACGTGGTTCGATTGACAGATACGTTTCTAATATTTCCTCATATAAAATCATATAGTACCTGACATTATTCGAGCAAAAATCATATACAGCAGTGTTCATGTGTATAAATGATGATTGCTCCAATTAATAACATATCACATAAGAATATGTAATAATAATAATAATGATAATTGTGTAACGATTGTATAATAGTATATTATATAGCCATAAATTCCTAACGTTGTCAATAACTCAGCTCTTGTTTGGTCATTTTTTTACTATGATTCGTTTCACTGATTACGAAATATTGGGGGAAAAAAAGTAAAGTTGTAAATTTAACAGCATTTTTTTTGTCAAATTTGAAAATAATTGATTCTTCATTTCACTTGAAATGAAAATGACAAAAAATATATATATAGTAGCGATAGTATATATAATATTTATGATAATCAATTATTTAAACAGAACGACGACGACGACGACAATAACAACAAACAACAACACTTGTACAATAAAATGAAAAAAAATAAAAAAAATTAAAAAAATTAATAAGAACTTGGACGTTTTGATATAATATGTGATACATTACACGAGCACGGATATATTACATTCCATCAATCCTAAGAATAAAATGAAATTTTCAATCTAGGTATTCAAGGGGTGAAGAATTGATCGTTGACCGGAAGTACGAAGCGCGAAATTTCGGGGATAAAAAAAAATAAATAAATAGTATTCCAAATTTCGCGAATTATTGTACAGCAATGCCAAACTCGTAAGTGAAAATACGAATAAAATAATCTGATGTGTTTCTGATTTTGAATCGTTGTACAGATAATTTTTGTGAATTCATGAATTAATGGTGATAATTGGGTGAATTGAATATGATTTTTTGGAGAGGAGGAAATAATTTGAAAAATAGAGACGATATGACAAATTAAAAGAGAACAAAAAAAAAAAAAAAATTGAAAAAAAAAATGATGAAAATAAGAAAATGATGATTTTAATGATTTGGAAAGACATGCCAATTAGAGATAGAAGTTGATTTCGAGTTTCTGGTTTTATATTGATAAGAAATTTTGTTTTTTTCTTGTTTGTCAAGCAGATGGGTATTATTACAGTGCTCCTCTTTCACCCGCAACCAATTGAATTCATAAGATTTCTTACATTTTTTTTTTTTTTTTGTTTTTGATTTTGTTAGTTTGATATAACTGCACAAAATTTGTATGGATTTATGTACTTTTGAAAATAATAACTATGCTCTTTTGTGTTTGTCATAGCTATGGTGAGGCGTAGCAGCCGCCTTCGACAATAAATAATTCCACCGGACTTAATAACTAATGTATCGGCTGTTAATGGAAAATGACAATTATAAGACTGAAGTACAGCAAAGAATGGTAGAACGATAGGAGAAACAAAATCAAAGGAATACATTTTCTCGTTAAACATTTTCCTTATAATTCCCCAACCGTTCGTCGACCGATTAGTATTCCTTTGATTCTCTTCCTCCGCGTACATGTAAAATATCTCTCTTTTTAAGCAGGAATTTTTCTTACCTTGCGAAGTCCCCGCCAGGTCAGGTGTTTGAAGCCCGTGTCCCAAGCCTGGAAATTTGACTATCGTTACGCATAGCAAACCGTGTTCCGTTACGGATCTACCAAAATCTTGGCCTGTACGCAATTTCTCAATTACATAATTTCGATTATTGTGAGATTCTCTGACCGACATGGCATGATACTCTGTCATTTTTTGTTCGCTTTCTCTTTTTTTTTTTTACGTAACGAATGAGAGAGAATTTTGAAAGATAACTTTCGACCCGGCCTTCGCAGCCGGTGCTTAAGCTTTCAACCAAATTGCTACAGTTGTGACGCCCGACTGTATCGTAGCGTCTCTAAATAATCTGCAGATAACAGCAATATCAGTACGCACGTACTTCACCTCTTATTAGACCCGAAACATATTCTCTGTGCTTTCAATCATCCTCGGCTATCTTCGAATTTGATCACAGGTTCTAAATTCCATAATTGCATTCTGGTGAAACCGTCGGACGACTAACTTGCCAATTTGAAATTTTGTTTTAGGATAGAAAGAATTTGGTTTCGATTCATCTTTGGCTCCGTTGCAGAATAATTTTTGCGAATAGTTGAAAAAATGAAAAGGAAACACGCTGCTGAGGACTTTTATCGCTATCATTTCATGCTATGAGATTAGATCGTGGTCGAGCTACTAGGAAAGTTTCAATAGACATCCATCCATGTATGTATGGATGTATGATTATTGTTATCAGGCAATTTGTGCGATTAGAGAGAATTTCAGCATCGAATCCAGGAAAAAAATGGTATCAAAACTTTCGACGGACCAATCAAAAATCCTGTAACAAACTCCTTACGAAACGCAGGAAAATTATGACAAAAAAAACCACATTGAACAGAAAAACCGAATGATAAATAAATTGGTCTGTGCGTACAGGCCCTCATTGGAAAATAGGAAAATGATTCTCACCTGATAACGGCGAGTGATCGCTGGCCAACGCAGCCATGCTGAAATTATACGCAGGTGCGGAAGAGAACAGTTTGCTATCGGGCGTCATGAAGTTGGGAGTAGGTGGATGTTCCGGTTCTTGGTCGTGTTCGTTGCTGCTGGCGGAGGCAGGGGGTCGGTCCGAGGCAGCGGCACCAGAGTCTGAAGAATCGTCGTGATTGCCGCCGGTGCCTCCGTTGCCCCCCGTCAGTTCTAGAGGCTCGCACTTGATGTTGTCTTCCATGTGACTGCTGTCTTCGTTCAGTCCGTTTCCCTCGACGATTTTGCTCGATAAATGGTTGCTCTTAATCATAGAAAAGTCTGTCGGCGTTGCGTCGTTGTTGTTCAACGGAGGCGACGGCAGTCTCGGTCTTTTAACTTTTTCATTATGCGGATCGTACGGATGAAGTCCATCGTTTTTACGAATTTGGGATCTGTGAAATATCTGCTGCATCGACGTCGGTATCGGAGTCGCCGCCGACGAGGGGGGTGAATTTCCTCTCGGGAAGCCTTCGTCTGGCAATTTTTCATGGGACGGTGCATGGTTTCCCGCCGCTAGCGCCCTCACGTGCGATAGCTAGATGATAAACAGGAAGGAGAAATATTGAACAAATTGTCTTAAAAAATATCTTATCTCAAGGACTCAAAAAATGTATACGAGTATAAAAAATATAGCGACAAATAGCAGGTAGGACGCTAGTATTTACATAGACTATTCGTAATCTGCATTCAACCAGCTGATTATACACTAGTATCTACATTCCGTTGGTAACAAAATTTGTTCTATTTCGATACCGTGAGTCAACATAATGATATTAATCAACTCGTATCCTACACAAGGGATCTAAAAAGCGTTAATTAAATTCTGACAAAAATTTAGTACGTAGATACAGTGGGATATAATTGGCCGTAGAGAATATTAACGCTGAATGAATGATATTCCTTCTAAGGTTTTCCTTTTTTCTCGTCGAGAAGATTAGCTGCATGCATTATCATTGTTTGCTTGACCTATGACAATCATGAGAACGAATCGAGATATGAGAAGCGGTGCACCGGTATCAAGATAAGAAAAAACAATTTAGCTAAGCCTCCGTAGACAAGATAATATTTTTGATAACCGAAATCATAAACTTGATGCTAGCGATAGACGAGGTGTTCGAAAGAAAGAAAAATTGATATAAAAATTGCGACTTGAATCACCTGACTAATTGTTTGTTCTTTTTTTTTCTCAACTCTGTATCCCTCGCTTCTTCATTTCGGGCTACGCCCACAAGATAAAAACTATTCACCTGGTCGAACCGCCTCTCACTCCTCCGCTCGCTTCTCTATCACCAACCGTCTATACAACACTCGCTAAATAATTATCTGAACGTCTCATCGCTAGACGAAATAGTCGTAACGAATTTTAGGCTGAACCGAACGTTGCATAATTTGCCAACACTTAGTCAAACAAAAATTATTATCATATCGGCGAGGCGAGGCGAGGCGAATCCTCGTCTGGAACGTATTCCAATGCCTTCTAGAGTCTCGATTAATTTATGCAAGATAATTAAACAACTCACCTCGTCTCTGTCTGTCTGGTCGGCCTGCTGCGTGAGACCGGACACCCTGAGGACTTCGGCGGTCTTGAGAAAGCTGCTGAGCGAACGTTGATGGACATTGACTTCGCCGTGATAGATGAACTCGACGAGGGCGTGCAGGTCGCTGAATGCGACATCCTGGAGCACTATCACCGGGTGTTTACACGGCGTGCTCTGAAAATGGTGAATTAAAATTAAAAACTTAATCACGAGGGGTCGAACCAAGTGAAAACGAACCTTGAGCAACTCTCTGAAGTATGGACTGCAGGCAGAAAGCACAACCCGGTGTGCCTTGAGGCTCTTGCCGTCGCAGGCCAATGTGACGTCGACAAAGTCTTCGTCATCTCGCAAATTTTCAAAGGCCGAAGTTATGCTGCTCTGGTAGTTGTTCCATCGCAGGCAAAAGTGTTGCGTATCTACCATCGTTCTGACTGTTCACCTGTAAAGAGAAAATTAAGACCCAAGAGTCTCGGTTAGTCCGTCTCTATAGTGGCTCAAAAGCAGGAATAAAACTCCTCTACGCCTTTCGTTAGACCGCAATGAGCTATCGCTGGCTATTTTTATATTTTATCAAGAATACAGGACCGCCTAACTGTGTTATCAATTGCACAAGTCCAAGTTTCTCTTGCGGAAAAAAAAAACATACCATTCAAGAAGTTTACACTTTTATTCTAGTTCCATGAACTCTGGCCCGTCTCTAGCGGCTCGGAATTGATACGTTTGACAAATATCCTCGAATGAAATAATGAATCGAAAAAGATACTCGCGATGAGGATGATTAGAATGGTTGAATGAACGAGCTCTGTCATTTCTATTTGTACAGGTTTGCCATGTTTCTGCAATATTTTAGCTAGAACTTTGTCTCCATCCTTCGAATAATACTTAAAATAACGATTGACTTATACGCTTATTCAAAATTTATCTGCATAGAAGGGAACTCGTTGTATTTTTCGTTATAATTTTAATCTTAATCCTAGATCTCAGTGGTGAAAGAAAAAATAATCTTTTTTTCTTTGGGCTCGCTCGGTGCACAATATAAAATTCATTTGACGTCTGATCAATTTCTCTAAGCGTCTGACAAATCCTGATAAGCCAGCAGGCAGAGTCGCTGATAAATTAAGATAACATTTATTTTGAATAAACTGTTACCCACCAAGATTGCAATTGCTACTCGACTAGAACTATGTATCTCCAATAATTAAAGCTGGCTTGATAATGCTTAATCAGCTAGCGTTATACGCAGGCCGAACGCCGAATAAGGCGTAATCGAACATCAGCTGACCAAGCAGATACCAGATTCGAAAAGTCACCCAAGATATTAAAAAAAAAAAAGTGCAACGTCTCTAAGAGTTGCTACATGAATTCGTTCCATAGGATAATCTCCGTTCGGTCTAACGAGCGGAGAAGCGCTGTGGCTAAAAACTGCATGCGGATCGGCTTGAAGAAGGGAGAGTATGTAGAGGAGGGAGAGAGCGAGAGGGCCATACTTTTTATTTCATATAAACTGAGAATAAGAATAAGAATAAGAATAAGAATAAAATTAGGTCGTCGCATTGGAGTGAAGCCAGCGACTCCGGAGAGAGTATAAGATTGAATAATATTCTCCGTTGCTCTAATACTCGTACAAAGAGAGAGAGAGAGAGAGAGAGAAAAAAAACGAAATCACACTCGTCGTTGGACGAATGTAAGTGGAATAAAGTTCCTATGCATACATAGAAGTAAACGTATATGTACACATGAAAGTGCAAGCATTAAAATACTGATAGTGCTATCTACGAGAGTGACGATAAAAGAATTCTTAGAATTTTTATTCGCAAGCCTTTATTATCTTTTTTTTCCTAGTTTCTTTTTTTTTTTTTTTTTTGCTTGATTTATTTTTTCGTTACACTATAACTATACAGTTGTTTCTAATCTCTCGCTAGCTGCTGCCTAGGGTCTAACTAAAGTGCCAAACTCTCACTATCGTCAAATTGATAAATCAAACTGTTGATACATGAGAATAAATGAAAAAAAAAATCAATCGGACAATAAAAATCAAATTTACGGAATATAAAAACGTCCGAATGAATAGAATATGAGACACGAAAAGAATCAGTTTGATATTCGCGGGTTTTTTTCAAGTCATTACGAATGACGAAACAAGAAAAAAAAGCGGGATTTATCGGCTCGGGGTGCTCCGGAATAACCTCAAATATCGGGGCGGCGTTTGGCAGGCCGGGTTCTGAGTCTGCGACGAAAGTATCAGTAAATAATTGAAACTATTTAACTGGTCAGAGTTTTTAACTGGACGATAGTCCGACGGTGATTCGTGCAACGTCTAGCGTAAAATAATATAGATCGAGTCGGAACGATGAGGTGTATCGACGTTATTATTTTGGCATGGGGAGGTTGGCAGGCTGGGGCACGCTGGGGTCGCCAGCGTGCAGCGTGCGTAGAGTTAACAGTGAGTGCGAGGTGTGTGACACTCGCGAGAATGAGAATAAAATGGGTACAGTAAACGGCGTAAACGCGTCGAGTGGAAGTTGGAAAATAAAACGGCGGTCAACATCGCGCGGTGATAATCCGCTAGTTGTTATAAGTCTCGCGTTAATCGTGAAAACGGACAATTTTATTCACGCATCCTAGTGTCTTCTCTCATTGTCCAGTGGATCACATATCGGTTCTTTTTCGATTCCGTGTCAGCATCGTAGCGAAGTAATAATCCTAAAATGGCGACCTTGCGGTGACGAAAGTGAAAAAAAAAAGAAAATATCATAGGGCCTGATTTTTTTTTTTTTTTTGAATTATCGTACGCGTCGTGGCCACCGTATAACCTCGAACTCCGACTGTCACTCTCAGGTTGATGGTTAGTGCCGCATGCCGGCACGCTGGTTAAACTAACCCCCAAAATTACACTAACGATTCTAAAAGCGAACTATTTCGCGAGTATAATTATTTCAAAGACGTGTATTTCGTTTGTTTTTGACACGAATTGACGCGACGTCGATGTCCCGGCGATTTTTAAATCCACAAAAGAAGAAATGAAGAGAAGAAAAAAAGAAACGCGAAAAGAGCCTCGAGATAATGTGTCACGCGCGTTGTTTGAGAGTGAAATGATGATATTTGGACAAATTTACCTTATAACACCTGCCGAACTCGCTCATGTGATCAGATTGTTGTTAAAACCACATTACTGAATAATAAAAACGTTGCACTTGGTCCGACGATCAGCTAGCGCGTACATTGCATGAGCCGCTGGGCTCAAGCTGAGTTGCCAAAAAACTAACGAACGAACGAACGAACGAACGAACGAACGAACGAACGTTTACGTGGTGTGCCGAAAGGCAGACGACCAACGGCGTCGGGCGGAGTGGCGGAGGTGGCGGAGTGCCGCGCCGCGAAATACGAAAATTAGGCGCGAGGGCCGAGGGCCGAGGGCTCGAAGAAACTCGAGTCAAGATTAGAGAACGAATTAGAAATTGAGCATCGAGATAAGAGGAAAATTGTTCATAAATTTCGAAACTTTATATTTGTCGTAACGAAGTTTTGAAGTAGAAAATAAAATAAGAAAAAAAATATATATTTAGATTGAGAAAGTTTGAGGTATATTTAAATCCTTGTTCCGGATATCGAAGATCGTCGCTTAACTTGTATATTAATGTGTTGTTAAATCTGTTGAAGGCGTTTGACACCGGCAACCCAGATCGCGATAGTAACGAAGTTGAAAAAATCGCTCTAATACGAGTCGCGAAAAAATGTATAACAGCACTGAGTGACTCTGAGCACACCGCGAGTTAGGACTACGGCTACGGTTATTCTTTATCGGCACATGAGACATCTGTCGTAATAAGTGCGGACTAAAAAATAGTGCGTACGCAGAGGAGCCCACTGTGCGGAGGTGGTGGGGGCGGTGCCTACGGACGCTGCCGGGTGCTTCGCGGCCCCCCTCGAGATGAAAATGCGCAAAGCTAACGAGTTCCAATTAAAAATAGAGTTGAATTTAAAGCCCCTGGACGGACGCTTTGGACTGGTTCCGATCGATGCCCGTTCTCTCCTCTTTTCCTCTCCTCCTCTTCTCTTACGCACTTTCAGTTTTTCCTACCACCCGCACCCCTTCCTCGATTTTTCCCTCGCTCGTAATATTTCATTTACGTTAGCATTTTTACACCACTATTACACTATTTCTTCGTTCTTTATCACTGTTTGTCTGATTTCCTTCTCCCTCTCTCCGTTCCTGATATCTTTCTCCTTCCTTATTTCATCGTTTCTTTCTTCCTCCATTTCTCCTACTCTCCCAGCTTGGCGATAGAAAATAGCATATCCCCCGTAGGCTAATGAGAGCGATCTGATGTTGCTGCTCCCCGTTTCCCCCATCCCTACCGCAGAGCCGTTCGCGGTATTCCCCCACCAAGAAACCCACTCGATTCGCCCCTCAAAAAATCATTACGCCCTTCCGCGGGCTGCGCATGAACGGGATTTTAATTCGCTACTAGAAAAGCAATATATAAATAGCATAGACATCGCAGCCACCGCGCCGCGCTACTGCCTGAGCTTCGTGCTCGGTGATGGTGAGGTTCGCGAGACGCAGGACCATTCCTTCGCGGGGTCTTCCGCGAGTCTCGTATTCCACAACCCCTCCCAACCCCCCTTCTTCGCCCATCTCCCTCTCCTAGGGGGTTCCTTCCTTTGTAATATTTATTGATTGGATTCGCTCGAATGATATCGGCCCCCCTCCTCTCTCTTCACCTCTCCTTTCTTCTCCTCTCTTTATTTCGAACGGACGGACACACTATACCCAACTACGCGCAATATTTGAGAAGAATTTCTATTCATTTATTATCGTCTGCGCAACGATTGCAGCTGTGAATATAATTTGTATCTCACCTTACAAAGTATACGATACACCCACCGATACTGTAACAAATTCAACTTATCAATTCTTTGTCCAAAGCGTGTATGTGTCTGCGTAATTAGCGTAATTATTGCAATCAGATAACCAGTTTTCGTTTTATTATTTTTTTTCCCTCTAGCTAGATATACCGCCGATGTTTCATAAACTTTTCGCAAAATGTGGCCGCACTTGTGCATACATGCAATGCACATATGATGATATACGATAAAAGGCATTCGATTGGCTTATGAAAGACTGTACGAAGTCGATTTGCACAAAGAACACAGTGTAAAAGAAGTAGAGTTGATTTGAAGGAAATAATATACTTGCATATAAGGATCACGCGTGAGCATGAATCGTGAATAATAGCCATTCTCGGACGTGGCCAATGCACCAGCTACGCTGGCGCAGCAGGTTGACTACGATCAAGAAATCCGAAGCGAACGATGACGCGGAGGGTGACGCGGAGGATCCTGACCAAATGATTGCCCTTGATATTTGGTCGCGGGGAGAATGAACCGCGCAGTAGCTCCGGATGAGTGGAGTAGGAGTAGGAGTAGGAGTAGGAGTGTCAGAGCGTAGGAGCGCGGGGTGAACGGCTCAATTTTAAACGCAAATCTTTTGATCAAAACAATCTTCAAGTCGACAATGCAATTGGGATGTTTTCTATCCCATGCCTCATCATATACACGTAACGCAACGCTGCGGCCGCTGCAGGCCACGACCTGATCCCGCTCGGAATGAGTCAAACGTCCTTGGGACCAAATAAAATATTATAACTGTAGCTCTCTGCCTGCAGCATAGCGCATCCGCGCGATATCCCATGATGGTCCGCTGCGCTTGACACTGTCCATCGACGCATCTCTCCAATATAAACATGTCGACATATCTGTTCTACGAACACACCCATATAGTTGAATTTCACGTGTTTGTGACTGTGTTTGAGCGGGCCCAACCGCAGCGTGTCGAACCGGTAAATCGAGGAAAACTTCACACCCACACACAGGTAATTATTATGCTAAAGTAAGCACACTGTGATGAGGATATAAATAGAGTATTGTGAAAAACAATTGAATGTTTATACGTAATCTGTATTCTAGATATCATCGTGAATTGTGATTTGTAAGAAAAATAATATGATGATGAGAAATAAAGAATTTGCAATCAAAACAGTGTTGAAAAAAAAGTGTGTTGTGTGCCTGTAACCTCGCGGTTTGGCGGGCATCACTCCTGGGTTCAAGGCTACCCTTGGCGGAACACGACGAAGACCGGGGCTGTAGGTACGAAAGTTCTCTACCCCACCCCCGTGGCTCTACTACGAACGCCTTTCCGGAGGCTACCCCGCCGCTGGTTGGGGTTACGCACGCCGTACTCCGTACGCCACATCCCTACTCCTTTTCTAGAAACTCGTCTCTTTTCCATCCCTCTGTACGGCGGTACCGAGCCCTCTGCCCCTCTATCCTCTCCGCGTCGCGAGCTCATCCCCCATATACCTTTTTCCCTCTTTCTCTTTCTCTTTAGCGATATGGAACCCCTGACTCCCCTCGCGACACAGGGCACGCTGTTCCACCACGTAACCAACCTCTTCTGGATCCCGGAGGATCGCCCCACTCCACCCCTCCGTCGTAGCCCCTGTGGCGAGACCGCAGAAGCACCCCTACTTTTGCACGCCAACCAGTGGCCCGCACGTGTTTATCATATTCGCGTTTCGTTTGCATTAAAAGGAAGCGACGCGACGTGGTTTTTGGCCGTGTATGGATCTATGTAATACGTTAGTATGCATACAGCCCAACCTAGGTGGGAGTTGAATCGATGAAAAATTATTCTACAGGGGTTGGTTACGAGTCACGTTACGAGCATAATTAGAGGGGTGGGAGTCTGTTGATTACAGGTACAAAAAAATACGGATATTTCGTATCACAGTTTCACATCTGGGAAACGGTCAGAAAATGAAAAAAATAACGGTATGAATAACAAAGCAAGAAAAGCTCGTTTAAGAATGCAGGTAGCCAATGTATTTTGGTTGAGCTGCAGCGATGTGAAATATATGCGGGTGGTACGTATGTGCAACCTAACCTATAGCCTCGGCTTAGCTGCACAGCAAGCAAGTTAAAATTGTGAAATATATATACATGGATATATTTATTTTTTATTTTTTATTTATTTTTTAGTTTCGTTAGCCGAAAAGGTGGTCTAAAAATACGTAAACCGTATACGTATACGATCGGGTAGACGAAAAATATATAAATAAATATAATGCGGACTTTGCTATAAGGAAGAGAGAGAAAGAGTAGAAATGAGCGAGAGGAGAGGGGCGAGTTCGACTTTCTACGCGCAATTTCTTTCCTGCGGTTCAGCCGGAGGCCGAAGCGCGTAATGTTTTTCTACCTTCTAAATCAGTACGACGAACTCATATTCTCTACAACACGGAGCTACGTACCAACGTCCTTCCTAGTAGGACGTCCGCCGCAGGTGATACGCAGTACCCAAAAAACAAGAAAACTAAAAGGTGTTCGCGATGCACCACTGCACAGTGCAGCGTTATGATTGCTACCATGTACATACTTATACTTGTATGCGTACAATTATGTTGGATGAGGAATGTTGTCTTGTAATACGCAATAAAAACTCTATAAATTCGACTAAATATTGTTTTTGTCGTTCTATAAAAAAAACGTATACTATAGAAGAGCAAGTTGACCGGATGTACAGCACGAAGTTGATCGGGAAATAACTTGGTACCTTTTTACGTAACGTTGTTGGTAGGTATGTGGGAATTGTTCGGTCCGAATGAATGGAAATGAAGGTCGTCGACTGTCGTCGTACTCCTGCCCTGGTCACGTGATATCTACACGGGTTTCTGATAAAGGATATCGTTTCTATGAAAGGACGAATACCCGCGTTACTCGATGAACGCCCACGACACCATGTAGATTGGTGGCTAAAACCAGCTCGATCGTCACGATGATGGTTCGAGGCGTATTTCATATTCCTACAAGAAGTGGAAGGAGCGAGCAAAAGACGAAGGGATGATATTGAAAAAGCTAGCGAAGCGTTCGAACCCGTTAGATCATGGGTTCTGGGAAAAAATGTTGAATGATTTTTTTCGCGGGCCACCTTGTATACATCCTAAACGTGCTCTAGACACGAAAGCATATTCTACGTGGAAGGGGCCGGGCCTCGGCTACTCAGCTACTGCATCGCGTCGTCCCCCTGTCGCCCCACGTCGCATGCATTCGCAAACATTCGGTGGCCGTTGACCTCGTGGGCCAACCCGCCAACTGCCAAACAACCAACTCTGGCTATTCTTCTCTGCGTTTTAACCGTAGTACCCGATACCCCGGACGATGTACGCCTCTACTTATAACGACTCCAAGATTCTTTTCGCGGAGACCCGAAACCCCGATTTTGAAATTTACAGTTTGTCATATTGCAAGGCACGCTGGCTCGTCTTCATTTTCACATTCAAACATTGGAAAAGTTCAAAGGGTACTAGACGCTTCTCGTTATTGCAAAATTTTTTGAACGTTCTGGAATAACCGTACTTTGGTAGCGGGTGTGGGTTACGGTTACGGAGCTTTAGAAAGTATCGCCAGCTATATAACACGAGATCTAGAAATATGCTTGTGGAGCCTGAAATACATTTCTTTTCGCGGACCTATAGGATATAGTGCAGCCAGCTCCGGAGCTGCGGGCAGTACAGCGCACGAAAAATTCATTGGGGCTGCTAAAGCACGACTGGTGAAGGTTTTTATTCGTACAAATTGGTCCCGGATAGTTTCAGCTGCTAAAATTTCCGTGGCATTCAATTCTGGCCTGTTTCATACATTTGCATTGAGAAACGTTTTGAATCAGTTGAACGTGTGACAAATTCGATGACATTTCAATTTTCCAAACTTTACCGAGGACCTCAAAGTCGCGTTAATTCAGATTCAGATATGTTCTCTGAATAATTTACTTTCGCAGATTTCAGCGAACTTCTCGCCACGTTTTGTACGTATGACGGGATTTAATCACTCTCGGAATATGTGACACAACTGTCTTGATAGAGGAGAATTTTTTGAACAAACCATCGCACAATTTCAAATAGAGGAGTCTCGGTTGCCATAAAAAAAAAGAATTGAAGCAGCATCCTGAAATTGAATTCCACAAGAAATTGAATGAAACAAGAAAAAAAATGGTACTAAAATTAGTTCACAAGACTCAGAAGCAGAGTGCAATGTAAGTCCTGCGGAACTAATGAGAAACTGTAGGTGCATAGAGAGAGCGAGGTGGATATGCAGCCGTTGCACATTACAGCTCAGTGTCTGACCAGTGCGGGAATGAACTACTGCTAGTAGTACAAACCTCGCCTATTTCTAACACGAGGGACGTCTACTACACGTATCAGTTCCACTGATACGAGTACATCAGGCGTTCAAGTGCGTAGCGATGCATTTTCAATGAATCTTGTCACGAGTGTAATCGAGTTTACCCCGAAGTTACTGTAGGCGGAAACAGTACCGTCAAGTACACTTCGATAGTTACCCGAAGTAGCGTAAAGACCAAAAATAAAGAAATGATCAAAATGAATGACCTAGAGTGTGAAAAACACTTTTACAACTCTATTCTGTACACGATGCACGACTGTAATTGCCGTTATTGAATAGCAACGTAGATGCGGATGAAATCGAAACCTACCAATTTAAACGTCAATCCAGAAAGTGAATCTCTTCAATAGCCAAGATCTTCGTGGCACAGGCTTATTTCATATGCAGTGCCAATTTTTTTCTCTCATCCATCAAACTTATACACGACCATATAAGTTTTTTTTCCTCTTCACACGAAGATGTGATTTTGAATCCTTGACATTCTCAAGACGATGGCAACGATTTTAGACGGTTCGAAAAATGGAAAACAAACTCTAGACTGGCCAAAATATAATTAAAAAGAAAAAAAAAAAACACCAAATCGGAAAGAGTTTTGATGAATCGTCACAATAATGATAATGAGGGAGACATAGCTAGAGTGAAATTAGGTCATTGGTGTGGAATAGTTCAATAATTACTCCTCAGACACCGAATAGACGGTTGAAGGCCTGTGATTAACAGTGTCTGTGCAGTCAGTCCGACGCATCGCGGATAATTGCGTCACTGCAGCGAGTAACTTGCATTTCTGCCTACGTATTTTGCCACGTACGTGTGAGGGTCACGCACACCAGACTGTAATCGGGGTGTAGCTGTGTGCTACGTCGTACGTACGTAGGAAACTACGATCAGTCGACAAAGGATGAACGAAAACCTCACTCACGTCCTGTGCATACGAATAAACATAGACGCATCGTGGCCTCGCCCATGTAGAAATAACATTGCAATCCCAGAGAGAGAGAGAGAGAGAGAGAAAGAGAAAGAAAAAAGAGTACATATTTAATCTTCTCATAGTGGGGATCGGAAAAATTTTTCACTTGCAATACAATATGCGACTCATAATCAGAGGTATAATATTCTAGAAGAAAAACAGAAGCTCTAAGAATGATTCACTCCGACGCTTAGCACGTATATCTGTGTTATTCGCGCTGTGAATTTGTGCTCAACTTATTTTTTACGCTGAACGCCTCCACACACAACTCTGCGAAATTCGCTGCTGTTAGTCGGTCGCTGAATCGTAACGGGCTGCACAAATTTCCATTTGCTAAATCTTGAAATCATCGTCGTTCGACCAGAGTCACCAGCGATGCCACTTGGGTACGTTGTACGTTTCTACATAAATTCTAACCTTTTCTTTGGACTCTCGTTTCAATTAATTCCCTTGTGACAATGGTCAATTTTTCGATTAAATGCGATAAGTAATGAGTCTGAGCAAGAATTTTCTTTTTCCTCAATTTCAAGGTTCACAGCTGTGGACTTGTGAATATAAAATTATGGCCTCATTCAGCACGACGATATCTATGCAGGAAAAAAAAAATCGCAAAGCAATTAGACTAGGCGACTTGAGTCTGCGTGGCGTGTTACGTTATCGGGATACTCCTAGTTGGCTCATTTCTTTCCTCAAAGTCCCCTTTATCTGGTACGTTATAAAACAGCGACCGGTGTTTCCTAACGTGGGATATAATTGAGAATATTATTCTTCAATTTTGTAAAAATTCCCAATGCGTTTATTATTCATCACTTTTATACGGGATATACGTTTGTTTCAAACTTACACGAATGGAAACGCCTCAAACGGTCGATCTCGTCGCAGCTAGTCCCAGGATAGAATCTCTAATCCAATAGTGATTTGACTCGATATTGTCCATTGTAGGTGACCGTGTGAATTCAATGATAAAAACTGAGTATGTAATCTAGTTACTATGCGTCTAATCTAATCTCGAGTAATTTGAATGATATATGTATACATTCATTAATTTTTGCTTCTTGAGTTCTTTTTTTTTATTATTCCTTTGCTCCTCTGTCTGACTTGTCCGCACCGATTTAAATCGTTGTACACTTTTTCATACCAACTTTCAATAATCGGCATCGACGAAACTGGAGTTAGGTATACTCGAGATGCTCGAACACACTGTGGCAAAAAATTTTGGCTCTACTTTTATCATAGTTTTATCTCTAAATCCGGCCATTTCAAGTGAGTAAAAAGTGTTAGATATCAGAATCTCGACCGGCGTTGTGTGTCACTGTATGAAAATACCGAACTAGAATGAAGAATAAAAGAACGGTGTTCTTCAAACCGTGGGACATACAGGATATTTTGTACACACTTTTCTCGAGATTGTATAAGAAATTACTTGCTCAATATAGAAAGGATAGATTAGAATATACAATAAATACTCTAGTATAAAGTTGTGGCACGAGTTATGATGTGTACAGAATGTAAAAAAAAAAAACAAAAACAGAAGCATAACAAACCAAGAAATACGATGGGTTTAAGAAGAACGAAGAAATGTATCTCCGGGCCTTGTGTTTACGGTTACGTAATAATCCAAGAGACCGTGTCTCGCCCGGCATTATAAGGCCGGTGCAAAAGCGAATAGAAGCCGGGTATGGTGGAAGAATTAAAAGGCGACTCGTCCAGACTATAGACTAGTCTGCGCCGCTGACATTCAGAGCGTCTAGCGATCGTCTAGCGATCGTCTAGCCAATTCTCTCTCCGTCTACTACTAACACTAACGTTGAGGTACGCGTAGCGTGGTACCAATGTCTATATCCTATTCTTCCTCTCTCTCTATCTCTCTTTCTATCTCTATCTCTATCCGTCTACGAGTGTTACGAGAAGTAAAGTGTACCCGAGGTATTAAGGTAGTCTGGTAAAGTAATAGCTATAGATGCAGCGAGAGAGGCGCGCGGACTCGAACTCCGTGAAACGTTTCGAACACGTGTGTGCCTGCCTTGCTGCATGGCAAGCGGTTTTGATATACCTGCGGAGAGGTGAGTATTTTAACGATACAGGCGGTAGGCGATCCGAGCAAACATTCTCAAACTTGAAGGCCATTACTGGTAAGGAACGCGACTATTCGCGCAAGTATATATAGTTAGAGTTAAGAGAGGTAGAGACGTACCTGAGTGCTCGTCACTGCAAAACCTGCGACGTCCTTGCGCGGTGGCAACCGTTGCGTTAGGTGAGTTTCTTCGATTATCTTCTATCCCGCCTTAAATCCTCGGTGATGTTCGGTACCAGATTTAGTTTTTTTTTTCTTCCTCTCTTCACTTGTTTTCCTGACGATTTCAACACCACTCAGCGTCTGACGGCGGCCTGACCACTGGTCACTCTGTGTATAAGTCGCGCTGATTCCATGGTACCCCGAAAATCTTTGAACAGGTCCCCCCTCGGCTTCTTACTCTTGTATTCTTGCACTAGTGTGTTGTATCATGCCCGTGCACTGAGATCTGATTCCTTCGGGTACGACTTCATGTCACTCCTCCTCGCGACGTCCTTAATTGAGCACTTTTTTCTTCTCCAGCTTCTCTTCTTTTACCGTGGTTTTATTATTATTTTCTTCTCGTTTCGTTAGTTTAAATGAACAACAATTAAAGTGAAACCCCAACAACTTCCGACAACACAGTGCGACAGACGGACAGATATCCGCGTGTATGATGTATGATGTATTACGTATTACGATCAGAGCGTATGTATACGTTGCAGCGAAGATAATCAAGAAGAGTTATGTTCGTAACAAAATGATGGAAACCCAGTCAGTCTTCTCCGTCGATTTAGTTTTAATAAAGTTAACAAAGCAGTAAAATAAACAAAAACAAAAAAAAAACATTAAAAAAAAATAATAATAATAATAATTGATTATAATTAGAACACAAAAATTATGCTAACTTTTCAACAAGTATTAATAACTGCATCGTCGTAGTTTTTTCTCTCCTTCTTTTACGGCGTTCGATGCGGATATTTTTAACCGTCGTTATTGTTCAATGTTAAAATACTTGTATTTATAACCGAATGATAAACAAAAATTTAAGTGAACAAAAAAAAAAAAATTCAAAAATTCGATTATTAATTATCGTTTTCGTTTTGATTAACAGTGTAATAATATATATATATATTTATTGAATATATATATATATATGTATATATGTGTATCTATGAATTTAGTAATTAGAATAATAAAATTATGTGTATATATGGAAGAAATGTGTTAAAAACTGGGTAAAAGATATTTTTCTCGATCGTTTTCTCGCCGATGACACCAGCCAACCTTGTGGCACAGCTTGGACACGGGACTACCTAGTCGTAGAATGATTGGGAACGCAACTGGGCAAATCGCTGCGTCCGCGCGCGGGTTGGCCGGCCAAACGCGCCTCTCCCATGCACTTTTTCGGCCCGTCTTGTCGTTGTGTTAGTGAGTGAGAGACGCCGGCACAAAGTATAGTTACCGAAATGGTAACCCTGTGGAACCACTTTTTATTGAGTGTCGCAAAATTCATAGGGAACCTCTAAAGAGAGGGAAGGGGGGTGACGAGGGGTCGGCGGTAGTAACGGTAGGGGAATAAGGGGAATTGGGGGAAACACTCCCCACCCTCCCCCTCCCCCTACGCCCCCCAAACCGTTCCCCACCCTAGAGAGCATGGTTCCTCGTCGCCCCCTCCCCCCAAACCGCGCTATACCGTCCTCGCCAATTCTTCCTCCTCCCCCCTCGTCACTCTTTATGCCATATACTAGTACCACTACTAACAACGCGAAACTCCCCCCTCCGCCCTCCACGTCCTCCGCCCCCCCAAAAGCCCCGTGACTCCCGTCCCCCTCACCCCGTCGGCATTTAGCCTGTGCATAGCCAAACTTTACGTACAGTTAGCTGCGCATCAAATAGTAGGTATATGACGCCCGATTTTTCTCCGTTGGTATCTATACTGTGGCTTCGATGCCGGGCCTGAGTCTCTCTACACACTTTTGGCTTGAAACGTGAGCATTAAACAACGAAGCGATCTGAAATCCTGCCGTTGGATACTCGTAGCATTATAGAGGGAGGAGAAATTCCGATCGAGGGTGTAGGGGGAGAATGAGAGAATGATAACGAGGATAACGGGGTGTAGATGGGTTGATGGCATGTGGAGCAGGTAAATTCAGACCCTGGATTTGGATCATGAATAAGAATCATTTACTGTTGCTGAAAATGACGTAAAACTTTTTTTTTAACTAGGTGACAGATTCGCGACTATCGAATTGTTTCTATTTCCCAATTTGTTAATTTTTGTTCTAGGTACCTTTGTTAAGGTAAAAGGAGAAGCTTTTTTTTTATTTTTTTTTTATCAACGTTCAGGAGGTGTCATTTGTGGAACTGACCTCGTAACTGACTGAAGGATACATATAGCCACAGCTGTTGTACAATGATGTTTGTTTTATAGGAGGATGTACACGATTGATACCTATGCATATCATTTACTATTGTCATTATTATTGTCAGGCTAAAAATTATTCGCAAGTTTTTTACGTTAAAAACAGTTATTAATTTGAGACTTTTTTTTTGTCGACATGCCAAAGGATTAAAAAAAAAGGAAAAGTCTCACCACTGTTATTGCTATTATCATCATTGACGGTAGATGAATTGTGATCAATTGGATCATTGATTGACGAAAACAGTTTTTTCTTTCACCTGTTGCCTTATTTTTATTTATTCATGAAAATTTTTATTTGATTTTTTTTTCATTATTTTTTCTCAGTGTTAACATCGAAGTCATTGAACGTAGCTTATGAAGTATATTTTCGTTCTGGTTACAGAGTAGCGGGGAAATTGTTATTCTCAAATATATTTTTATCCTGCAACGATATAACGTGAGTTGAAATTTTATTATTGTCTCTTTCTCTCTCTCTCTTTTTTTTTCACCCAACATTTTCTCCTCATTTATTTGCATCATTGCAAATAATCTTCAACTACGTTCGTAAGCCGCGACTCATTTTTTATTCCCCTCAAACTTTACAATCTTTAAAAAAGATCCGAGAAATGTTCTCCTCCACTGCGAAACGATTCTTCTCAAAGCCAATAGATTTTCTTATAATTTTTTATTGCCTATTTCATGGTGGCCACTTTTTTGCGGAAAAAAAATTCCCTGACGTTTCCCTGACCTAAATATAATTTTTCCCTGACTGAAATTTGGACGAATTAGTGGTTATTCAAGTATGTAATAATAATGCTTCAAATCCATGGTGAAAGAAAATGATTTTTGAGAATACTTTTGATCGCATAAATGTCGCTGGGGATCTTTTATTCTGTCTTGTTTCGTATGACCATGAAATTCCTTTGCTTTTCCTTGACTGTTCTTCGGATTCCCTGATATTACCCTGACTTCCCTGACCATTTTTCGAATTCCCTGACTTTTCCCTGATTTCCCTGTTTTCCCTGACGAGTGGCCACCATGCGTAAGTTCCTGCGATTTTTGGGATTATTCAACGCATATATCGAGATTTTCCGGACTGGAAATGCAGTCCTGGTCAGAAACGTTCTTCGTTATTACCGTGCGGCCTTCACCTCGTCCAGGCAAGTCGCATCGGTATTACGGTTACGTGGGCGGCGTTCGGACCGACTGACTCACACTCGCTGTATCCTCCTATCGTGTCCTTACATCCTAACGCATACGCTTCGATCATGATGGAAAAGAAGAGGAACGTGCGCAAATAGATCCAAGGCCACCTCTTCAAGATCGGAGTGAAAAAAAGTTGAAAAAAAAAATCAACGACGATGAAAATGTCAAAACAGATTTAGCCCCCCTCTTCAGCGTATAATTAGCAAATTTACAACTCAAACAGATATATGTATATAATTTCCTCGAATCAACCTTGGACGGACAGATTCACAGTTTAGAAAATTTTCCTCGATCCACGAACGTAGCCGAGATCTGTTTATCTTCTTTTTTCGTTTGTCGTGTTTTTGTCTCATTTTTGTGTGTTTTTTACTTTTATTTATTTTTTGCTGTTTTTTATGGTCGATGCATATAACCTCCGGTATTATACTCGCGCGTAGAATTCCGTATGGACGTTTTAGTGCCGCGGGTTTGGACCCAGCGTCATCGAAATTCCCATTCGCACAAACCCCGCGCGCAGAAGGGGCCAATTAATTTCTTACAGGTCATTAGCGGACGCTCCGCGACCCCATACCGCCCCTAATTGACCAGATTCTGGCGGTCGACAAAGTCGGTCAGAAGGTGTGCCGGAACACTGACCAGCTGCAACCCCTTCTCGCAAATTCTCACCACGCGCCCGAGATTCCCTCAAGTGCAGGTTGATAGGCGTGGGCGAGATCTCGCAAGGTTGCATAATTCCAGTTTCTTCGAACAAGTCTCACAAGATTAAAAATAATATAGACTCAAGAGCGAATCTTTTTTCGCGTGGAAAACAAGAGGATGAAGAATCGTGCAAAGAACAGATCATGCTTTGCGAATCGCAAGGCTTTTTTATTGTTGAATTTTAGTTGACCGCATGCAAAACGTGTGTTTATCTGCACAGAGTTGAAGGATGCTGGGATAATCCTGTTGTCTTCGTTCATAGCATGAGAATATTGGAAAGTTTTCCTTTCGCGGGAAATATCCAATAACCCCACACCGAGAGCCTGATCACTTAGGGATAACCACTGCGGATAATCGACTGGAATACAATTTTTAATTGAAAGAATATGGCCAAACAAGTTTCACAGATGGATCTCGATGACCAATCAATCAACCAATCAAACAATTTTTAAAGAAACTGAACGCAACACAGAACGCTTTCCAAAAATACTTTGGGTTTAAGTGTGAGAGTGAGAAAGTTTCGTGGACGGGGGACGGGGGGAATAAATAGCAGAATAGCGATTTAGAAACTAGTCCGGCAAAAGAGTTTTTGCAACGGTCAAATTCTCTTCGTCACCTTGCCTATATAGTATGTGTGATGCAAATGTGTGCAATGAATGCAAAAAAAAGCGACTACTTTACTAGCACTATACCATAGTCTACAGCCTCGTCTATCCGGGTCTCGCAGCAGCAGCAGCAGCTATTCTGATTCTCTAAAAATAAATTCTAAGGACAACGGGATAATAGAACAGCGTCCTGCCAAGACGGGGGCCTGAGCTCCCGGCGTCGCGACGTTAAAAACTGGTTCCACTCGCTTCGCAAATCTACATTCTACGAGCCAATCCGTTCATCCGATCGTAGTGCACTTTATAACATAAAATTTTTTTTTCAACGCAATTTTAGTCGATGGAAGTTCAGTCGGTAGAATTTTTTCGGCCCGTTTGAACGTGAGAGTGGAGAAAAGAAAAATGGCTGATTAACAAAACGTGGAAACGTCACAGACGCCTCTATGAATAGGTAATCTGCTCCTTGTGGCGAGTTATCAGCGACAAACTTGCGGTGCGAGAGCGAGATCGAGTGAGGAAAAAGTTACCATTATTATGGCTATGGCTGACCAAGTGAACCTGAAGACGCAATAACGTAACTAGTCAGTGACGTTGTTTCTAATGAATTGATTATACGGCTATCTTAGTTTCCGTCTATTCTTTGTCTACCGGAAACGCTGTATGAAGAATCTAAGCTACTGATAGAAACAACAAACTCAAATGGCGGACGATTTTTAGATATTTTATCAACAAAATGTCCTCATAGAGACGATCATTCGACAACCTTTTGGAGCGATTAAAAAAAAAAAATGAAAATAACAAGTAGTCCAATTTTGAGGTCTTCGAATCCTCGAGGAACTTCGATTTTGAAACAGCCAGTGTCTTCAGATTTTGCTGATTACAGTTCCTCTGGACAAACGATCATGTTTTTTTATGAACGATATTCGTATCGTTGAAAAAGAGCTGCTGAACGTTCTCCATCGGTAAAGTACCTGATTTTGGGTGTTTGGTCCGATCAGAAGCGAACTCGTGATGGAAAAACATTTCTTTAGGATCTGGAAATCTCTCAAACGCTACGTTTTGGGACTTTCTCGAGTTTTTAATCGTACCTGAAAATCGATGCAGCCTTTTCGGCATGTTTTTGCAAAGTTTCAGAGTTTTGACGAAGTGTCAAATTTCCGCTGATTCCTGGAATTTTTAATCAAGGTCTCGAGATTTCTGATGAAAATTATTCAGATTATTACAATTTTTCTGCTATCAGAGGGAGACCTTCTTCAGCATCATTCGTCCCCGCTGAAAAGTCCCCCAATATACGAATCTGCTTCGAAAGGTTGCAGAAGATTCGGCGCTGTGATGGACTCGTACTTTCGACTAGCAGATTCGGGTATCCAGGATGGGTCCGTGGGCTAGCCACGGAGGGCCGTGAACCCCGAAACAGGTTGGCCCCTTGGACGTTCACCTCCACGTGGGCACGCTGCCTCCCTTCGAGTTCTTCCACGTTGGTTGCGCCCGTTGCGCCTCGGTACGGGCGTCAAGGGTCTTGATTTTCCTCTTTCTCTCGTCCGCAGGCTTCGAACAGTTTCTACTACAGTAGAATCTGCAACCTGCAGTGCCAACGTCGAACGAAGGGAGGAGAGAAGATGTTGGATAATCTATGCCGTTGAAAATCAAAATCCGTCGAATTCCTCCGACCCATTACCTCCACTATTCTGCAGATACGAACCGGCAGAATTTCACCGGCGTAAGCAGTTCTCTAGTCGGGTTGAGTCAGGCATTCTTTTCCTATGGTGATGACACAGGATGACAATCAATGGTTCAGAGTATTTTGGAATCACTTTGATCCGATGGTTCGAAGAATTGATTTTGATCGTGAGAATTATAGAATTACAGTTCAATGTGGTAAAAAACAAAATGTCTCAGGAGATGCTCTCTACGTACTCGCAAGAAAAATCTTTCACACGATTTCCGCAAATGGAAAACCGCGAAACCGAGTTTTCATTGATGAAATGTGGAGACTGGGGGGAAAAAGTACTGCTTTAATCGACGCACGTGAATGATTTGACTTTTGCAAGCGAATGAAAAAATGCTTTAGCGCGGTTTATTAGTTTCATAATTATTCAATGAATTTGTAAATACTATGAATCGAAATCTAAACTGCAACGATGCAAAAATGTTGACCCACTGGTGACGCGTTCAATACCAGCTGGCTAAAAATTGCCGATAGACATACATCTGCGAGTACGTATAATCAATCCCAGGTAATATCTATTTTGAAAGTCTTTGATCAACTATGAGTCTAATAATTGTCGAATTTTTTATATTGTCTATCGTTTTATCGTTCAGAGGACATTCCTGAACATTTTTCCAGCGTACAGTCAACTAGTGGCTTGACATGAGACAGACAAGACGTTTTTCAGTCTACATCAAGTCCATAAAGAGACAAAAGTGTGCCACCTGAGAATGTCATTAGCATCATCGTTACTCTATAAATTCAGAGTTAAATCGTTATTCGATCAAAGTTTTCCTTCAAGTTCCCAGCATGCTACATCTGACGCACGCGAACAATGCTTGGCACGATTACGACACTCTTAACCAAATGTGCAAATGTGCAAATTGAAGCTAAGAAATGCAACACCGAGTGTTATTTATCAGAAGCATTTATTTCAACTACCACAGCATATTGAATTAAGTAGTACGAATCAAATATCTGTGTCAACCGAGCAACAATTAGCGTGAACCTAATATCAAATAGCCATTTTCTCTGTCCTCTGATAAAAGGAAATCAAGATTAGAATCACTCGGTGAAAATATCGGCCAATCGGAATCTCGAAATGAGGAAGAGTCGACAGAAGTAAGCGAATTTTCGACTTCCAAATTTGTCTACATCGTGTTTCTAATCGCATTCCGAACCGTCAGGTCAACATGTGATTTCCTCGTTGCCGATTCTGTAATTAACGTCACAGTTTCCTCAAGGAAAGGTTATTCACGATAGATTTTTCTCTTTCGCAAGGGATACAAAAAAGAGCTGATGGATACAACGGATCTGGAATAGGCAGTGGCGGAGGATGGCTAACGATAAGATATGTTCAGTCTCTGAACCGGGGCTCCAGCCTCCGGCTAAGGGACGGGCGCAAAGTGACAGTGACACATTGCTCGAAGTCCTGTTACCTACTGCAGGGCTAGTATGTAGTCATCGAGGAAACCAGATGCACTTTGCACCCGTGTACCGAGTCGCGACGAAGTTAATTTCGTTTACAAGTTCTCCAGAGCGAAAAGCGAACGTATGAATCCATCGATTAATCAAAGCTCCTCGAATTCGTTTTATTTTTTACTCGGAACGCCGCCGATTTCGACGAATTTCGTGAGACATTTCCGTCTGAATAAGTGTTCGGTGGTCTCGTTTATTTTCTTCGTCAATTTTTTCCTCTACGTTGAAAAGAAGGAGAAGAGGGGAACCGGCGGTAATTGATCAAACCTCGCATTCTCGGTTATTTCATGCGAAGGTTTTCTCGGTGTATGGTATCGGGTAACATTGAACGGTAACGGCAAAGAGGGAAGCCTGAAGCACTGACGTAATGACAGAGCGGAAATGCACCTTCTTTTATTCGGCGGTCTGCAGGCGCTCTGTACAGAACTTATACCAGCCAGCTTTCACAAGCCGCTAGGCACGCGATTTTATTATGTCCTACAACTTCACGTCCTACTCACACTATCAAGTGAATAAAATAATTTTAATAACCAAACGACCGGAGATTATACTCCTCGTTATTCAACGTACGTACCGTTTTATACCGCTTCAATTTATACGTCGGTTACATACGCGGCTCTTTGTCGGACTCCGATTACATGAAAACGATTCAAGGTACTCAAAGTCATGTTTTAGAGAACTTAAGTCGCGGGCCATATTGCTAAATTGAAGACCAGGTCGTCGACCACATGGAGAGAGAATAAAATTTATAACACCTGTTTGGAAAGTTCGATTTTTTTAGGACTCCGTAGCGTGCGTGAAGTAATCCACTTCGGAACAGTGCAGAAAGCAATGTCAGCGCATGCGCGAATCGACGATGGTACACTTTTCGCTCTGAGGCTCTAGAAATAACTCAGTCGCTCGTTTGCGAATTGGGAGGTTTGATAAAATGGAATTCGAAGAAAAAGTTGCCGATTTTACCCCACTGCGAAAACTTTCGATTATTAGATTATAGATTATTAGATATTAGATTCGCCACTAGACACCCTGGTTAATTGCAAAATATGTATTTTATTCATAAAAACTAAACGATTTCCTTTGTTACAAAATTTACAAAATCACAAAATGCTGACGTTACCTTCTTGACTGAAGTTATGATTTGTTAAAAACGCAACAAATGTTATGACACCCGCTACTTTAATCGTTTAATTCGGTATCAAATTTCGCCACAGTTGAGGTAAAGGTGTCGATGATAATAGCTCATAAAGTGCGTCAGGAGGTAGCATCGTCGGTGCACTTTTCGACGAATTTAAAAATATACATATAATCGTTGAAATTATATATAGAAAGTGCCTAATATAGACACCTATAATAGTATGTAAAATAATGAAAATTGTTGTGAAATTAACAATGAAGGTGATACACAAAAATACAATAAAAAAATCCTTCATTGCACGTCAGTAAATTCATAACATCGGTGAATTCGTTTAACAGTTTCATAATTTATTAACACTCCTCGTCAATTGCGTCACCGTATCAAGTTACGCGATCTTGTATAATGTTATACATATACATACACTCTAATTCCACTAATATGTGACACTCGATGCTATCTGCACAATTTTTTTTTTTCTTTCAAATCTGAACTGAAATCCTATTCCGAAATCATGAACAAAATAGTATATTATGCACCAAGGGAAGGAATTCCCATGGCACATATTATGTTATTTTCTACCACATATGCATTAAAAATGAGTAAAAGTGAGGTTAGAACCACGAGAACTGCGTTCTCCGCTAGGGGCAGCACTTTCTATGGTTACAAGAGTTTTCTTCCCTCGTGCCAAAGTTTTTTTCCCTGTTGGAAGGCAAAAAATACGATTTTTTAATGCATGTGTGGTAGAAAAAATGTTTTTTCTCGTTGGACCTGGGGAAATCCGGAACTCGGGAAGACTGAGCGTGTGTAACATCGTACGTAATATAATTAGGTGTAACCAGAGATACGTATGTTGTACGCGGTATGCGAGTAAGTATATCAAACGGGGTGGGTGGTGCGCGCAACCGTCTTGTGCGAATTATAGTGCATGCGATGAGGACTGCAATGAGTGCAGCGGCGGATACATTTTGGGGTAATCATACGGGCTTGTAGATTGAAGATAGTTATAATTAGACCTGCATTCAGAATTATTCGGTCTAGCAATAACCAGGCTACCCATGTGAATATCCTTTCCAGTTATTCCGGCGAAAACTGAAGAATAAAGGCGCGGTTATGACCCAGGACTTTTTTCTGCGTACCTTTGCTGCATCGATGTCGATAACCCCGGTGAAAATAAAGCCCGGAGAATTGGGAGGATGATTGAATTCAGTTGAAGCTCGTAAATACCGTACTCTCTAAATTTGAATCAGTGAAAATTTCACTAATTGAATCAGTGACTTGGTATTTCACTGCAGAAACAGTGACTTGAACCCTTTTTCACTGGAGTATCGGTGAAGTCCATTTCAGCACTGATTTTACCACTGATAAACCAGTGCATAACTTCACTGTTTCGTCAGTGACTTTTGTGACGAACGCTAGGGGCGCCGCCTACACCGAGTCTCTAACCGCCATGGAGCTGCCTACTAACCGCCAAATCGTTCGCGTTCATATGTTGCGTGCTGATTTGGGCGTCGGTTCAACCACGTGAACTGTTCAGTAAAAATCATATAACGTAAGTACACTTGCGGATTTATCAAATTCTTCACAATTTGGCTTGTTAGTTGCAAATAATCAATGACTTGTGTGAATATTGCTGTTCACTGTCTTACATTGAATTCCTTATACTTTTGGTAGGTTAGGTTTTCTCACTGCGTCCAGTCTTGGCTCGCTCCGACGAGATGGGAGACGGAGAAGTTTCATCTGCGTTAGGAGTCTGTTTTTTCTTTACTTGCAATAAAGACTCGCGAAACAAAAATGTGTCGAATATACCATATTGTCTTTCCGTTTCGAGAATATCTTCAACCGGATCAAATATATATAAGAACCAATAATTTTCGCTGATTCAATCGGTAAAAATTTCACTATTTGAATCAGTGATTCAAATTCACTGGATAAATTAGTGACTTTTCACTGATTTTCAGTGGTATACTTATAACTGGAGGCATCAGTGACTATTCGCTGATGATCAGTGACTATTCACTGATTCAAATTTAGAGAGTAAACAGTCCGTCGTTATTTACGTGTTTTGTGTATGGAAAATTGAACATTGAATATTCGATTATAAATAGACGTTTCGGTCAGAATGTATGTACCGATAGTTTTGTTGTTTCAGTCAGATTTTATTCCGCAACCGTGTTGCGTAGATGCGGAGGCTAACGAGTTTCGAAACTCGTACGGTACAGAATGTATTGAATTGTTGTTAGTGCATTAACAAACGAGAGCTTTCGTCCCTCCCCGGCCGATCGGGTAAACAAAAATATAATTGTTATTTATTGTTTAACGTTGAATTAATGCGTGGGGGCACATCGATGCAATCGTCGAATTGCATTATCGTATATTCAGGTTATATGCTTGTAACACGAAAATAAATTATTTGAATCAACGATCGCAGCCTTGACCTGACCCGACTCGGTTAGGTATTTGGGGCTCTCAGTCGTAAAAATAATAAAAGGGTTAAAGAAAAGTTTCGAGTAAAAGAAATTTTTCACAGACACCGGAAACGCGACGCGGTTGCGAAAATAATTAGCCACACGAAACGCGAATTAAAAGTAGGCGATGTGTGAATAAATATGTAAACGAACGTGACGTGTGGATACCGCAGCTACCTAAAATGCAAAGAGAAGAATGAGAGGAAAAGAGAGTCGCGGTATAGCATTGCAGATACTCTTCGAGAGTTTGATGTTCGTGTTGAATGACCGTTCTCATTGTAATTCCGGCTACATCGCACTACTCTTTCGACTCTTTGCCAAACCACCACGAGAGGTGTTCAATCCTCGACACTTGACTACGGTCTCGATGTGCAAAAGCTCTAAATTGAATTCGAAACGAGATTTCCATTTTTTTTTTTTTTCAATTTTTTTTTCACGAAGCACCTAAAACCGCTAAGCATAGGATATACGAAGAAACGTGGTAACGAGCTTCGAGCTTTATTATGAGAATCGGAACGCAAAATTGATTTTCACTCGGTATTTGGTTATAATCAGAATGAAATTATGCGTTGATAAAGGAATAAAAGAAAGTGTGTTAATGCAGAGTTAGCAGAAACGAAACGGTTGATGGTAATATCGTATAGCGCAGCAGTGGGAGTGATTGCAGTGTGTCGTTGCATCCTGTTGAGCCTCTGGCACAGGTATCACAACCTGTGGCCCGCCAACTCTCTCCCACACTGCTTCTTCACAAGCCATCCTCAAACCGCATACATACAAGACTAAAACAAAAAAAAAAAAATGCCTACGTACAGAGTTTCGGAGATTGTTATCTCGCCGAAATGGTCCCTGCGAAGACGTCGCTGTGCCGGGATACCAATACCCAGAGAGAGTCGAATTTTATCGTCGAAATAGTAAAACGGACCCAAAATGTGGGTCATTCAAAGTTTGAGAGTCATTTGAAATGTTCTATCAGAAGGAATATCGACTTTTATATTGTCAAACAATCACACAATATTATGTCATAAAAATCAGATTATTGCAAGAGTTTCGGTTTGTCGAATGTATGAGGTAAACCGGATCATGTCAGAGGGTAGAACGGATTCCATGGTCTAGTCTAAAAATCAGGTCAAATTAAAAGTTTGGACATTATGTAATTAAGGTGTCACGGCCATCGAGGTGTTGAGAAAAAACTTTCAAAATTCTCCACGTGCTCAAATTTATTTTGAAAAATCTGAAAAATATTCTACTTGCTATTTAGAATCGAAAGAATGATAAAAAAAATCGAGAACCAAATCCGAGAGGTCGAGGGTTACTGGCAGGTCGATTTGGCATGGAATGCTCCATGTTTATACACTGGAGCGATAAAATTAAGGTTTCTGAGTCTTCGCTAACTCTATGTTATATAATAATAATTAAGTTCGCAACATAAAAATTACTGAATTATTGGAGCAAGCAAATGGACCCCTAGGTGTTTGGTATATTTTCGGTGTGGAGGAGGATCGCCGCAAAGGCTGTGCGAGATCGAAGTCAAGAACCTCCTAAATTTTCTGCCTGTTTATAACGCAGTCTAAACTGTTTTTTTTTTCTTTGTTTTTCATTATACAAACGAGTCACGGCTATTTTCTTTTCTCGAATAAAAACTTATGTACGTTCTTGAAATAAAGTTTTTCGGCAGTGTGCACCGTGATGCTGGTTTCACGTGCACGCCTAGAGGGACTAGCACCCCTCTTTAACTCTAACCTCTTTTATTTTCCTCCTACTCCTACTCGCGGACACGCACACGCTCGTGTTATGCACTCTGTACACAAACAAGAGTCCGGAGGTTTGGCTCGGCCCTCCAGATTAAGGCCGTTGCACCAGGCCCTCCGGTCTTCTGCTACGGTCCCCACCTCATTGCCCTGCACGCTGCATCCAACACTGGAGAGAAAAAAAAAACAGATGAAAAAAAATTCTTCACTCTATACTACGACCGCAATTTCAAGCGAATCTCCAACGACTAGCCTGCGTGCAGATATGTTCGGGATAGCTACCAGCCCATTGGCACATATGGCCCGCAGCTTTATTCGACTCGTAAAACAACCGATCAGATTTTCCAGGACGCGATAATTTGACGGAAATTTTTTCAGGAATCAGTTCCCAGAGTGTCTCTTCGGTGATTGCGTGGCGAATTTGACGGCATGCAAACCGCAGTCGTCCGGTTTCATGGGCTAAAACTTGAGTCCTAAGTCACAGTGCACCAGGGCAATGCACCAGGACGCCAAAGAGGAAGGGCGAGTGAGCCTAAGAGGACCGGGCACCGAAAGTCGTGGAAGGGATTCCGAGGCAGGTGGGCCATGGTCGGCTCAAAGAACTTTTGCAGGGCGTTGATCTTTGCGCGATCCACAGCTCAGCCACATGACGTTCCGTGCCTCGAAAAATGATGGGAAAAACAATCCCTAGCCTAGACAAAGGAGTCTGCGGATCAGAGATGACTCGCCCCGGGTTTTTGACCGTTCATTGAATGCTTGTTTTGCTCGGATATTGGCATGATCAAATTGAGGATGACCTCATGCGGTGGTACCCAGAATAATTCTGAGATCTAACCCGATCTTGGGAGAAATCGAAGAGACCCTGATCCAGGGATCGACTACCGTTGATGCAAAGCGGGAAAAAACGTGAAATGATTGTCTCAAATGACGGGGCCTTGTGTTCGAGTGACCAATAGCATCCACCCAAAGACCAAGACATCAGCGGGGCTTCGCACTTTCGAGAAGAAGGTCTCAAGTTCCATTATATATCCATCGTCGCTCCTAGTAAGCGGGGACGCGAATGCTGAAAGGATAGGAAGTCGGGAGGGAGATGGAGGGAGAAAATAGGGGGGAAAAAAAATTACGTTTTCTAACCGAGTGATAGAGACAAAGAAAAAGGAAGCGGTGGACTCAGAAACAGGGTAAAAAACGAAAAGCTACTGGCCTGCCTAGCGATTGCATTGTAAGTAGAAGAGACCATGATGGTTGCGGGTCTCGAGCCACCGGAGGGTTTCGTTTCGGGGGTCGAGAGGGGAGAGACGGGCCTAGAAATTAGGTTGTTGCACCGGTCCCATGGTGGGGGCGTCCAAGGCCCCTGCGCAACTTCTCCTCCATGAATTTAGGCCGTTGCACTTTCGGCGCAGTATGTGGTGGGGGTCCCAAATAGGAGGAATAGCCGCAGAGTAAGAAGAGTAGAGGGACGGCGAAGGGACCAGGCAGGGCAATGGAGGAGATGGAGAGCGCATGAATTTAGGTGGAGTTTCGCGGGAGGGCCGCTGCACGGATGAAGTTTCCTCCAGCGCAAAGCGCGAAGGGAGGGGGTTCTAGCAATGAGACAGGGCCGGCACTAAAACCGCATCCTCGAATACGGCTTCAATGGTTGAAAAAAAGTCTATACGCCATCTTACCATTTTTCATGCACGGCTTCCTCTACTGCATGAGGCCCAAGTCATCCTTTAGGTGAAACTCGAAATAGTGGAATATTAGTGACTCCTAATTTCCGAGTTCCCTCCACTGCAGTTACAGGGAGTTTAAATATCCAAGATGGTGAACCGCGAAAGGCGGAATAAGAGTGGTGAGATGGTTTTTTGGGCCCGTTGTTCGTCGTCTGCAGTTAAGCTCTAGGTAAAAAGAGAAGAGAATGAAATGAAAAAAAGAGGTAAAACGAAATACGAAACGAGAGACGCGAACCGAAACCTGCGAAGGGGGAATAAATTGCATTTAGGCCGTTGCACCGGTGGTTGGGTACCCAGGGCTCACCGATACACTCCACCGGTCCCACTCTCTATCTATATATGTCTATTCACGAAAAAAGGGGGCAAGTGCACCTAGCAACTAGAGGGTGGGGCGAAAGGGGCCGAGTGAGAGCCGGAGGTGCGGGCAATGGCGAAACTAAAAACCGCAAGGCCCCGATCGCACGAGATCGATTCATCTTCGTCATAAACATCGCTAAATTTGACATCGATCATTCCAGAGGAGAATAATAAAGGGTGGTCAAGTCTCCGTTGTACTTGGCGCGAGACTTTCTCACGGTTCCGTCCAGTCCCAAGAATCAGAATCCGAGAATCTCGAAATTCAAAGTTTGCGATCTCGATACCCCTTCAGGCATTTCGTCAAGGAACCTAAAAATTGACGGCGCTGGTTACTCGGAGGTAGAGACGGGCCCCGGATTGTGCCATTGGCACGACGCGGGGTACGCGATGCATTTTGGGACTAGTTGTCGGTGGTGGGGAAGAGTGTAGACTCCGGAGTGACGGGGAGGGGCGGGGGCCCTAGCAACGAGAAGAAGACGCCTAGCAACGCGTGGCCCGAGGCAAGGGATGGGAAGGGGGGGACCTAGCATGCATTTAGGTGCATACAGGTTGAGAAGCGGGCCCGGTACCAAAAGAGACGATCTGGTGGGGGGTAAGTAGGGTTCACTGGAGGTTTTCGACTCCTTCGTCCGCCGGTCCGGGCGCAACTAGTTTCAGTGGTTCGCAAATTTGACAGAATTACATTCGTCAAACGTGTCTAATAACCGAAAATAATTCATCAAGATTCCTCGTCCAAGACTGAGCGTAAAAGAGAGGCCATTTTGTACGGTCCCGTTTTTCAGCTTTTCGATTAATTCCAAACTGCGAAGGAAGAGGTTGAAGCGCGTTGGGTATCGAGATGGTTGAGTGATGCTGGAGATGATGTTACGCCAGCGGTATCGAGGAATACCTATACCTACGTTATTTTCTCTTTATATACTCTCTGGGCCCTGAATGTGCAACGCTCCGCAGTTTCTACAGTGGCTCCAAATTCTGTCAGGGTTCTTTGCATGGGAAAGTTGTCCTGGCTCGGAGGAGACGCGTCTAACGTCAATAAATCTTCCCGACGACGAAAACAGGCTTTGGCTATTCAATAAGATAAAATTCCCAAAAGAGTAATTGACGTAGGTACACGCAACCAGTTGCGATCAGCCTCCGATTCTTCGAATCATCAATCCGTCTCAATAATCGTTTGCTTCAGCTATTCCTGATTCACTCGAATTACCAATTGGCTCATCATCGTTAAAGCCTCTTCCGAATGCTGGAGGCTTTTTTCTCCCATTTTTCAATGATTTGCGATGCAGATCTGCTTGTCTCCTGTTATCGGAGCATTCAGACATTTTTTTATCACCTCAGGGTATCAGAATTCTTGTTCTTGCATCGAGCTCAAACTTGTGAGCCACACTACCTCGTGGATCAAGTGACTAGCTTTCGAGTCACACGCTATTCGATGACGCAGATGTTATTATTCCGTGTGTTTATACTTATACGTTCGGCTGTTTTGGTCAGGGCGATCGACAAATGGTATTTCTAGGAAATCTGGTGCACTAGGTTTCCGATGGATTTGATCGAGCTTATGCGCAGCTTGAATTGTAACCCAGTGGTTGATCGCTGTACTATGAATTTCCGTCCTGCGTCACCGATCGTGTTCTTGGAAATTCTATCCGCAGGACGCCTGTCAAGAGGGCCTCTCATTCTTCGAGCATAAACCCATCGAAATACCTTATCCAACGGTGAGGGGTTCAACTTGAAAGTGAATCGTGTGGTGTGACACGTTCCCAGGATCGTCTTTAATCAACGGTCGCATGTGAAGCCATGTAGACAGGCTTCGTCTGGCCCACTAGCGAACTGAGCTTCGTACGTGGTAATCTATCTGCAGGAAAAAATCTGTTGCGAACAAAAACGGCATAGGACAACAGCGGATGATGGCACGAAGTAGAAAACAACGATCTGACTAATGCGCTTTATGGACACACAGACGCATCACATGTTGGGCATCGGTTTAGCACCAACTGCACCGGAAGGACGTGTCTAGGTCGAGGCAAGCGGTCGTTGGTGTGTGGTGAGGCCTGCGTCGTAGTAATTCGTTCAAACCCGAGTATCTCTGATAAAAAAAGTGCATTGTTCTGAAACGGCAGAAGCAGCAGCAGCGGCACTGGCAGCTGGTGCAACGACTGTGTTATCTGTGATTCACACTAGGATAAATTAGCGATAAGAGTGAGCGAAATGATTAAAACAAAAAAGACTGCAGTGAAAGTAAAATGAAAAAAAAAAATTGTACCAAACAAAAATGACTGAGGTCTGAGCATGCGGATTATGCATTAGAGATACTATATACAAAAGAGCCAGCCAAAACAACGTGACGTCATCGTCACGTAAACAATTCCAACGGGCAAGACTCATATTTATCTATGTGTACGTCATTTCATTGACGTACATATACTTTTGCATTTTTAGTATACTGTCCAGTAAGCAGCAGCTGAGAAAAAAAAATACTACGGCTGAGGAGAAAGGGACCACAAAATTGAATCAATATTCTTCAGAGGATTGAGTCAACTGAGTCAACTTCTGAACATGATTCGTAATTTTGAAATGGGACTGTATAACAACTGAAAAAAACTGACATGATAACTTATCTATTGATAAAATTGTACCACTGACTTCGATTCGAAACAACTAATGAATACCATGAAAAAAATTGAATTCGTTGTAATTCAACTATCAAAGAAGAATAAGGATGTGTTTGAAACTATGTTTTGCCTATGCAAAAGGACGTATCCACCAAAAATCGCGACGCTTTCCTCTCATGTTTGGGAAAAATGCATTTACGACCTTTTGTCATTAGACAGGCGATGTGATGATTCTGAATTACACGATTGGCTGCTCGAAGGGACATGTTTTACAAGGTTGTATCGGAATACGTGACTAAAATTTGTTTACTTTGGCTACAATCAAGAGCTAGATTGTTATTTTTTTCTCGCAGTCAATTGAATCGTCGTTTTCCCCACCTTTTGTCACACGATAAAATTCAGCGCCCAATTCCGCGTGCACGTGACAAGCGGTTAAGGAACGAGTGAACACGCGGTACTCCGCGCACATCCAACCAAGCGAGAACTCTGGATTCGACGATTAAACTCACGTGGATTTCCATACACCACTGCGTTCAGTTTTCACAAATTAGCGACGATCGCTACGTTATTATGCGGTAAACTCCTGCTTCCATTTCCGGAAGTTTGATCCTGTTTATTTATTTATTTTTTTACTTTTATAGGATTCTCAAAATGGGCTTGTTCGTATGCATATAGTATATCGAGTGGCAATACACACATGTTAAGTGTCAATTGACCCGTAATGACTACACGAGTATAAGTATAACAATGGACGAGGGCACCCGGCGTCCACCACCGCGACGCCTCCTTCGGATACGAACGTGCGTGCAAGGCACTGTGTCACATTATCATCAAGTGGCACTTGTCACTGTGTTTACGCGCGAACGAGTACGAGTAAGCGAGGGGCGCACAAAGGGGCGCAGATTTTTATCAAGGGTCTTGCTTCAGCCCCTCATAAGGTTCAAATACTGAAAAATACAATGGCCGAAGAAAAATCCGATCAGTAGGCGAGAACCGAAGCGTAAGAAAATTATATCGAAAGAAATCAGCAATCAAGAACCAAATTTCATGACTGAAACCCCAATTTGAGGCGGAAGCTAGATAAGGATGGTGTTCAAAGGGTTGAGTCGCGCGTGGTGATCAGACACGCGACCAGGGGTGAGTTCCGGGTCGTCGCATCGGCCACCGTCTGGCCCTGCGTTGAAGTTTTCTGAGGAATCACTTTTTTCGTGGTTGCTCGAACCGGACAGTTTTGGTTTTGGATGAAGCATAAATAGCATCACAGTTCCTGCCACATTTGTCGGAGAGAACGATTTATGTAAGCGTTTGGCGTTTACCTACAGCCACGTGATTTGCCGAATCTAAGGCATGGTGAGTCTTGTCATTGACACGTGAGAATTGGAGAATCGTTACGAAACGATCGTTCGTGGAAGAGGCGATTATGTCTACCCCTGATCGTATAAGGCCGTCGATCCTGAACCAGACGCTTACGTCAAACTACCTATGCTATACTCATGTGTACGAGAATAACACTGGATATCGAGCTAGAACTGCAGGCCACTCCGACAATGCCAGATTGTTCAAACGGATGAATCCCTTTGTCAAATCAGTCGATCCAAATTCGTCCGATCTGAAAATTCGCTTTATCTTCGATCTGCGAACTCCTGGATCGTTCTTGAGGTCAGAATCACGTTCAGCGACCAAAAGTATGTAGGAAACGAGTACCATCATGATATATGTAAAATTGAAAATAAAAGTCAAAAACCCTCAGCACCTATTTTCTTCTTCAGTGGCGCCGCTGTTCCTTTTACCAAGTTGAGGGGCGCGCTTTTTCTTCCTATCCACACGTTCAATTTTTCGAGCTCTCAATGTTTTTGTTTTGTAAAACGACTTTCGATCAGTGGTCGGTTAATTGAATGTGGCACCTGCGTCATATCGATGTTCGGGAGTTCTTCCAAAATAGAAAGCGGAATTCTGGTATTGTTCTTCAACGGTAAATCTGAGATTATAACACAGACCGCGCGACGGCCAACAAGCCGGCAAATAACCAAGTCACGTTTTCTGACCCGTGCCACCACATGGAATGGAGTTGAGGTGTAATGCGATAAGACGGGGAAGGCGATTGGCAATGATCAGTACAAGGAACATTTAGACACTCGTGTCCCCTCTTAGAAAGAAATCTCATCAGGGAAGAGCGACACATGTCACAGAATTTCGCACCAAAGATTGAGACGAAAATTCCTGCAACTTCAGCGCTCTGCGGAAGTTGACGTTCTCGCACTTGTTGATCACGAGTTTTGGTAGTCGTGCCGTGGAGAAGCGTGCAGACGCCGTTATCGATGGAATAAATTGTTACGCAAACACGGCAGCATCGCACCAGTGTATGTGGTTCGATAAACGGAATCACACTCGGTCGGGACTGATCAATCGATCAGTCAAACCGTCGTTTTAACACTTTGACAAATTTCATCGATCCTTGTTTCGGTCCGCAGTCCCACGCCGACACACTTCTTCAAACTCTCAAGAAAATTGGGTCAAACAAAAGTTACTCCACCTAAAATCTCCTCCTACCGATCAGAACATCATCAGTGACGTATCGGTACAACTGAGAATCGGACACTGATGCTACTCCGCTACAGTCTAACCCCAAATCTTCGGGTACGTTCTTTATATTCTTTCGATTACTGAAAGTGTCACAAGGACTGACGACCAATTATGTGATTTTTGCGAATTTTTCGGTCCTGCTCGTTACGATGTGTGGGGGAGTAGTTCCTGTTCTTCATTTCGCTCACCCTCTCCTCCCGGTGGTTCCCGAGGAGGCCATATTTCATAAGACTGGTGGTTGCGTAGTTCGCCATATTTGAGGGTCTCCTTTCGTTCCTTTCCGAGTCTAGCCGTAACGCTTGCGCCCTCTCGCTTTTTGCCATCTCGTTCCAATATTTCCATGGATCGCTTTTCCCTCCTCTGCACCGTTACTACGGGAATACAGACTACAGACGTTGGGATGCCGTCCGTCCGCTCCACAGAGACGAATGTAATGTTTCTTTTATTGATTTTTTTTTATATCTTCTCCCTCGCTGACGCGAGCAGGGAAACCAGCGGCGAAAAAAATTACCCCACTCTCAAATATGCACTTGATGTAGAACAAGTCTGAGGGTTCGACTGTAACGCACCGGAAACTCGCTCTAACGCTTCGGGGTTTAATCCTTCCGGATTTTCACTCCTACGGTCGAAAGGGTCAAGACCCGATCACTGGTGTCATTATCTGAATTATTCAAACGAGCTCAATAATTAATACGATCCTAGAGTGACTAGCCGTGTTTTCAGATCACAGCATCGACCAACGGGTGAGGAACTCTCAATCCCAAGCAAGCTCGAGGCTCGTGCTACAGATTATAGAGTCCTCTTCAGCGCATCGAACGATGAATAAAAACCCTCAGGACTTGATTCTCAAAGTGACCCGTACAGTCGAACCCACCGATCGATTTCAACTCAGACGATATTAATCGATTAGTTTTTCCTTCCGACAGCCATTGGAGGTTAGAATAGGCGAAGACAGCCATTCATACCCTTAGCAACGATGCAAACAGTGTTCACTGGCCTTGAGAAAGGTTAGAAATAGTCGGAATAGCCGATGAAGGTTAGAATAAGTAAGACAAAGTCAAACTTGACCTTTGGTAACAAGACGAAACCATCAGAGTCAGAATTACAGTAAAATAATCATTTTTGCTGAAAGTGGTTGGATTGCAGTGCCTTTTAAGGAAAGATTGTGTGCATGCTCGTAGCCATCGACATCGGTTATCGGTACTCGAACGGAGGATAAACCCGAGTCTGTCAGTGAGATAAGAAGGTGAATTGGCTGGTAGGTAGGTCGACGAGACGTTGAGGTCGGTGGCATTACCCGGTTAAAAAAGCGTGGAGGGATACTTCCGGCGCCCGGCGTTGAGCGTCGGCGTCAATAGGTCAAGGACACCGGGGCACGATCCCTGTGTGGGGTGGTGGTTGGTCGTGCCGCGAGTGTGCCTTGACAAATCACCCTCGACCGAAAACCGAATGGTTTTACCGATACATAAGATGCATGGAAAAACGGATAAGGAGAAAAAGATGGGACCGCAAGAACCGGAGGAGATGAGAAGAAGAAAAATCGTTGTTCTTCACAGTCTCCAACCAGGGGCTGCCTTCAGGAGTCAAAAAGTCAAAACCGCACTGAAATGGACCTTTTTTCGTCATGAATCGATTGAAGCTTATTTCAGATCGTGGGAAGAACGGAAATCTGGATAAACAAAATTCATCAAGATCGTGAGGTCTGCGGTTTGAGTTATGCCCCGGATTCTATACGCTGCACGTATCATCAGACACGTGGGTTCCTTCGTGGAATCGATCATCCACTTCCTTCACGATAAAAAGAACTCGCTCTAATTGCCGGCTATAACCTATAATTCTCGGAACAGCAACGTGTCTGTGACTTTGAGTGGCAAACAGAATGAATAGTATCATCTATTCGCACCAATATCTCCCTTCCTGCTGTCCATAGGTGAAAAAGTAGCTGAATCAGTATTGAAGCTCATTGAATTCTCTACCAAGAAGGTAATGACACATTTTTCAGTGGGGTTGAGCGTTCAAAAGATATACGAGCTCAAAAGTCTCCCTTATTTCTGAGTTTTGATGCTTCTCAAGTGACGTCTGTTTACTTAATTATTCTGAAAATGGAAAGATGAGAAAAAAATTGTAGAAATTTGATAAGAATGAAATTGTGAGAATTAGTCCGGAAGTGGGAGCAATCGTATGAACCGCTGTACCCACCAGGGACACGCAATTGCGTGCATCAACATTTTTTCGATAATACCAATGCCGGACCTTGCGCGGAAATTTGAATCGCACATTTCGACGGCCGCTATTAATATTGTCTTATGTTTTCGTTTCCATTTGGAAAAGACCTATCTGAAAATGGCTCGGGGTAAAAGACTTATCTCCTATGCTTATACACAGGACTTAAGTCTTTTACCCCCAGCCATTTTCAGATAGGTCTTTTCCAAATGGAAACGAACACATAAGACAATATTAATAGCGGCCGTCGATTTGTCAGGGTTTGTTCGTGCTAGTGTCTGTAGTTGCGCAAAACGTGACTCTCGCTTTTCCGGGTAGTATAGTATATAGAAAGGGAAATCTCTCTACCTACATTCCGTCCATTCACACGTAGGTGGCCCGAGGTGGTCTGAAAAAGAGTTGAAAAAAAAAAAAAAATATAGGGGAAAGTTGATGAAAAAAAAGGTTAGAATTTTTTTCTACCGAGTAAAAGCAGAAGAAGAAGAAGAAAAAAAAATATGAAATAAAAATATGAGAAAGAGGGAAAAAATATATATATATATAAAAGGACTCGCCCTCGTTGCTCCCTAGGCTGTATAAAACTCCTCGCGAGAGGGAAAGAGCCCCGTATATAGACAAAGAGGGTGAATAGAAAACGCGGGGTGCGCGGCCGAGAGAGAAGGTAAAAGTCAGAGAGAAAGAGAAAATATCGGGGGCGTAGGCAGCAGCCAGCAGCCAGGAGCCAGGGCCGTCGGGGGGTTGTGGGGTGGCGGAATACCGCGGGGTAAAAAGAGACGGGGTGAGTGGTTGCCAGGGATGAAGTGCGTAGGTATTGATCTATTTAAAGCCTAGAGTACGAAACGAGGCCCTTATTAAAAAGCGGAATGAAGCCAGGCGGATGGGGGTTGGGGGGGCTGGGGGGTGTCGGGGCTCCTCTGCCGAGAGAGCCGGGGGATCGCGGAAGGCAGGGACGCGAAAGCATCCCCTGCGAAACGAGGGAGATGTTGTGTACCTACCTACCTACCTACCTACCCACCTTCATCCTCCGCCCCCGCTCTCGCCCCCGGCTCTCGAGTGGTCCTGCCGTCAGTCAGGGACCAGGGACGTCGCGACGACTAGATGGTCGCGGGATATCTGGTCCAGGATCGAAAATTGGGATCAGGATCGAGATCCGGATGAGGATCGAGATCCCACGGACACTCAGATTACGAGAGAGACCGATGAACCTCAGACGGATGTCTGACGCGCGATCCGACTTCCTGTTCTTTAGGAATGATACCTCACACTGGAGTTTTTTTTTTTTTTTTTTTTAATGCAAGGAGTACGAAATGATTTTTTATTTTTGGAATGCCTGAAAAAATCTATTGGTTGCATTATTATTGCAGTAGATTGTATGAGATGTACTCAGATAAGCAAAGAACTGTTTTTGCAATTTTTTTTTCATAGGACTTCATTTTTGGAGATTTGAAGGAATTAAAAATTTGCAACATTTGTAAACATACATAATTGAGAAAAATGAATAACGGATTCTAAGAATCATTTTTGATCGCCTTTTTTTCTTTTTATTTCTCACTCTAAAAAAAAATGTTGTTATATTTGATTGTGATTAGTAATTTTCGTTATCGAATTCTGTCGACATAAGCGTTCATCAAACGACCAAAAGACGTACGACCTTCTGGTCGATTATTTCTTATACCGTTTGCAAATATATGTGCACATTAAATAAATTATTGTTCAATTTTCTCAAAGGAAGATGAATAATTGATCTTAAGTATATATTATTCTTTTTGATAAAAATTATTGAATATCCACATGTATAATACACATGATTAAATGTTAATAATAAAAATTCTCCAATGGCTTTTATTTATGCCTTTATATGATGAAAATTGTCTAATGGTCATAGTTTATGGAATATACAATCATTTTTCCGAGTGCTTTCAGGTGCACTTGAATACATTATCACCTAGTTACAAAAGGAGTGAAAATCCCCCCTCCCCCCCTCCCTAAGAAAATAAGTTGAACAAAAAATCAATCTATCTTGTTTATCACATTTGAAGAAATGAAACAAAGCGAAAGAAAGGAGCAGAAGAAAAACGCTGGGTTAGAAGTGAAAAGAGAAATCACGAAGTGATTAATTAGCTTTCGAAAATTGTCAAATTAATAGCATGATTACACGGTCAATAATTTTCGTGTGTTTAGAAGTTTTGCGCCAATTCAGTGTTTTTCCTAAAAGTAACAAAGTTATGTCTCTCATTGAACAAAAGGAATTCAATATAAATTTCCAAAATTTGCACATGAATTTGAATAGATTTTTTAGTACACTAATCATTTTCATTTCTTTCGATTGTGATTCTGAAATTTCAATAAAATATACAGAAAGTGGAATTTATTCCACTGGCTTTTTCACCGCTCGGAATTTGCCTATGAAATACTTTCGGCGTGTAAAATGGCATGAAAATTATAAAGCAGCAAAGTGAACAAAAAGATGTGCAGTCCAGCTGTTCGACTGCTGTTTGAACCCAGATAATCTCTTCCAGGACTATCTTCTCCCGATTTTCTCTCCTCCTCTTTTTCTCCGTCCGATTATCGTCCACTGCAGCTGAGTCAGGAAGAGCTTGCACCGCTTGTCTGGCTGGTACTTTTTTTCTACTATTTTCCTGTTTCACTTCCGTTATTAGCGAAGGCCACATCGTGACATTGAGGAAATGAAATAGTTCTAAGGGAATCATAAATCATAGAACGGAGTCTTCATCGGTACAGGGATGCGAGAGAGGAGAAAAAAATGGCGAAGAGGGTTCCGGCCCTTGGTCTGACGGCCCTTTTCACCCCCGGCAGAGTGCTAGCTAGGCAGGCAACCCCCGTTAGATATAAAATCCACGATTTTAAAGCATTTTGGTATCGATCCCGGTTTTTAGCACTAGATGCGTGCAGCCCCGGCGGTGGGGTCGCGAGCTTCCAGAGTTTTTGGCGGTGGTAGCGGTGATGGTGGGGATGTGCCACCCACGCCACGCGTTCGTTGAGTAGGGGTTTCGCATAGTTATAACCGGAATTTGTAAGTGAGTATGAAAATGCATAATAAAGTTGTTCGCGGTAAAAAGAAAAAAAGAAGAAGAAGAAGAATCGTAACCATCAAAGTTTATCATCACATTTTTTCCTTAGCTCCGGGTGACGGCGTGCTTCACACTTTTTGATAATCGATATCAAGGGGACGCATACATCTTATATACCTAAATTTTAGACAATTTTTATCGTTACGTCAAGGACGAAAAAATTGATTTCTTAATTTCTCATTTTTACACGACTCACAATTAGGGACTTTTTCGAAAGCTTACGAAGACACATTAATTTGTCTAGGATTGGGACGTAAAAACAAACAAGAAATTTGGCAAGTTTGAAGTTACCTCGGTCCTGCTGGCTCCCATTGTTGGCCCAAGCTTGGTAGAATTCCGGAATGATAACATCGGTCCGTAGCTGGGGTTCCAAAGTTGGCCCATTTTTGGTGCCCAATTCCGGAGCAGCGTTGGGTCAACGTTTACATTTTTTATACCAAGCTAGTTTTTGGTATTTGGTCGGCAAGGTGGTCGCAGCTACTATAATAATCATGACGGTGATATCAATCATGTAGTACTTCTGGGTGAAGGAGTTGAACATTCAGATACAGTAATTGACCCTAACCCTCGACGAATTGGTTCAGGATTTTGCTTCTTTCCTGCGTAAAAGTCTATTTTCAAATTATTCAACTTTCCGTTTTTGTGTTCTCAGAGAAAAGAGGAAGGTATGCTAATCAGCCTCAAAATGAAAAGTTTTAGTATTTTTCGGAATATTTGCAGAGTAACAAAATTCCCAAAAATACAATAAAAATGACGATATGATGTCGCTGATCATAAATCCAATGCCATTTTTGCACAATTTTATTTTGGCACATTCGATATGCCCCAAAAAGCTAAAAACGTTTGCATCTTCGTGGATATTGGTACTCGACGTTTTTGTTTTTGTAAAATTGGGAATGGCGAATCAAATTTGACTTGTCAAAACAAAAAGTTTCATGTTCAGCGAGGGAAAACTTCGAGAAATTTTCAAACGATATTTGCGAGGACCTCAGAATGTCGAAGTCCTCGGGATTTTTATCTTCCTTTCACGCTGGACTGGTGCTGGACCATTTTCAGCAACCAAGTTTTGACGAAGCGACGATATTGGCCATGAAAACCAGGCTTGGCAATATTTCCAGTATTGGTGATGTGTGTAGATTTGACTACTAATACTCGAAAAAAAAAAAACATTTTTCACATTATTGGATAACATTTTGAAAAAAAAAAAAAAAATAGTCATTCCTTCCGTTTTCTAATTGTAATTCAACCTCAAAAATCGCCTCAACAGTATTTAGAAAAAAAATGATAAGGTTTTTGTTTTATTTTCAACTCAATTAACGATACTTTTCTTTGCTCTGTGATAGAAAAGAACGAGGAAAAAAGCTGAAAAATCCAGAAGCCGTTCATTTTGCGCGGTTTAAAAAAATGATGAACAAAAAAATTGACAGTCTCGTCAAGGGGAAATTACAATTTATTTAGAATTTCATACTGTATACAGAAAAAAAATCTCTTGTTTCCTCCTCGTAAAATTCTAGAACAACGGAAACCGTAGAATTGCAGTAGCTGATATCACGGAAGCTTTTTTTACTCGCTTTTCCCCATTATTCAAGCCCCATTTCTCCTCTCGGCGATACCAGACCCTCGAATGTTCAGAGGCTGGGAAAATTTTCTGGGGTGTAATTAGGTAAGCTATTATAGAAACGAGTCTCCCTTTGAAGCAAAAGTGTGCAATATCGCAGTACGTGTAGGTGTATATCCCAACGTTTTACCTGACAACGCGTTTATTTTACTTAATTCTGGCTATATCGAGCTTTTTCCAACCCCCTCCATCCCCTATTACTACCAAACTGTCACAAATAACGTGTACAACCCGTCTTACGTAGAAAATTAGTGGGGCATCCTAGATTAAAATTGGGCTCTAGTTAGGCGTTGCCGGGGCTTCCTCAATAGGGATTTCCACACTGTTACAGAACGAGGGCCTATGCAGGCATCGTTTAGGATTCCAAATCAAATTTGTCCAGGCCTGCCTGATGATTACCAAAGTGGGGCCTAACTGGGGTGAGCTTGGCGGTCCAGGCTTAATTTGTTATGTTTTTGCTCAACATTCGCCAAACTGGGGCCTTGTTGGAGTTTACCTTTTCCAGCCAATCTAATTTTTTCTTGGTTTCCCTAAGTTTCACCGAAGTAGGACCTGATCGGGGTTTACTTGTCTGGCCACACTAAATTTATTCTGCTTTTGCCAAACTTTTACCGAACTGGGGCCTACTTTGGGATTACATATCAAGCTTATCTGAATTTGTCCTGGTTTCCCTAAGTTTCGCCACAGTAGGACCTGATTGGTGATAACTTGTCTGGCCACACTAAATTTATCCTGCTTTGCCAAACTTTTGCCGAACTGGGGCCTACTTTGGGTTCGCTTAACTAGCCGAACTGAAATTCTCTTGGTTTTCCTAACTTTTGCCAAAGTAGGTCCTGATCGGGATTTGCTTATCTGGCAGCACTGAATTTATTCTGCTTTTGCCAAACTTTTACCGAACTGGGGCCTACTTTGGGATTACATATCAAGCTTATCTAAATTTGTCCTGGTTTCCCTAAGTTTCGCCACAGTAGGACCTGATTGGTGATAACTTGTCTGGCCACACTAAATTTATCCTGCTTTGCCAAACTTTTGCCGAACTGGGGCCTACTTTGGGTTCGCTTACCCGTGTAGAAAATTGGTTAGGCATCCAAGACTGACGAAAGGGCCCCGGTCAGGCGTAATCAGGGCTTCCTCAACAGGGGTTCCACACTGTTTCCAAACTGGGGCCTATGCAGGGCTTCTTGAGGAATCCTGGATTAATTTTGTCCGGATTTGCCCATCTACTGCCAAAGTGGGACCTAGTTGGGCCTTCTTTATCCGTCCAGACTAAATTTCTTCTGGTTTTGCCAATCTTCTGCCAAACTAGGGCCCACTCGGGTAGTCCTCATCTATTTATGCAAAAAATGTTCGGTTTTTCCGAACTCACGCCAAACTGGGACCTAATGGGGACTTATTTGGAATTCCAAACTGAATTTAACGCCATTTCGCACAACTTTGACCAAGCGGGGGCCTAGTCGGGAAATCCTCAGTAAATAATGCCAGAATTGTTCGGGTTTTCCAAACTCGCGCCAAGTTGGGACCTACCGGGGGCTTATTTGGAATTCCAAACTGAATTTAACTCCATTTCGCACACCTTTGACCAAGCGGGGGCCTAGTCGGGAAATCCTCAGTAAATAATGCCAGAATTGTTCGGGTTTTCCAAACTCGCGCCAAACTGGGACCTAACGGGGGCTTATTTGGAATCCCAAACTGAATTTAACTCCATTTCGCACACCTTTGACCAAGCGGGGCCCTATTCGGGAAATCCCTATCAATTGATGCCGAAATTGTTTGGTTTGTCCAAACTCGCACCAAACTGCGACCTCACGGGGGGTTATTTGGAATTCCAAACTGAATTTAACTCCATTTTGCACACCTTTGACCAAGCTGGGCCCTACTCGGGAAATCCCTATCAATGGATGCCGAAATTGTTTGGTTTGTCCAAACGCGCGCCAAACTGCGACCTAACGGGGGCTTATTTGGAATTCCAAACTGAATTTAACTCCATTTCGCACACCTTTGACCAAGCGGGGCCCTACTCGGGAAATCCCCATCAATTGATGCCGAAATTGTTTGGTTTGTCCAAACTCGCGCCAAACTGGGACCTAATGGGGGCTTATTTGTAATTCCAAACTGAATTTAACTACATTCCGCAAACATTAGCCAAACTTGGGCCAAGTTGGGGCTGATTTGGGTATCCAAGTTTATTCTGTCCAGGCTAATTTCCTGACCTTTACCAAACTTCGGCCAAGTTCTAGGGTTCATCCAGGCATTACAATTGATTTTGTCCGGAGTTTCCAAGCCTGTGCCCAGCTTAGACCTAATTTGGGCTAGTTGGGTTGTATGGGAAAGTATATGATTATGACATTGCGACATTCTCTGCTCATCTAAATAACTATAATCGTCAGTCTTTCAAGTTTGTGTCCACTGTTCCTCCCAATACTATAAATTTTTGATTCGTAGCTCGATGTTAACAAAGACCTGGTGGTCGTGCGGACAGCGTACTGGATTCATAAGTGGAAGATCGGAGGGTAGCAGGTTCGAGACCGGTGGCGGACATGAAAATTTTAATTTGATCAAACTCAGCGATTCATTAGAAAAAAGTGAATCATCGTCACTTAATTGAAATCGGATCGTTTGGAAGTGATACCGGAAGAAGAACTTCCAGCCTAAATTTTTTGAAATATTTTTATAATTGATGGGGCATCGGAAAATACAGCCAATAAAGGCCCAAGGTTGCCGCATATTCTAGGTCCAAGTTTATCGGCCAGTTTGTGCCCAAGTTTGTCAACGTATACAGGCCCAATTTCGGGATCCAAAGTTGGCCCTTGTTTGGCTACTAATGTAGGTCCAAGCTTAAATTCCCATATAGGGCCAAACAAAAAAAGCGTTACATTTTATTATTGGCCCAAGTTTGACATCTAAAGTTGGCCCTTGTTTGGCTACCAATGTTGGCCAAAGTTAGAGAACCCGTATGGGGCCAAACAAAAAAAGCGTGACATTCGGATATTGGCCCTATACGGACAACCAAACTTGGGCCAAAAGTATAACGAGGAAAATTAACTTGGCCCCACTTGGCGCCCGGACACAATTTCTACACGGGAACACGTCTTACTTACAACTTAATCTTATTTTCTCCCTGGTTTCGAATGAACTCCAACCACCCCGTGACCCGGAAGAGGAACTTGAGTCGTAAAAATAAACAAATTTGATCATTTGCTCAATAATCACCCGTTGATTATGAGAGTTCGAGGCAGAATGGGCTCCTCAACAAAAAATTGATCCGTTCTTTTTTGGTATAATTTCAAGAATTATTATATATATCTCTAACTGTACAAGAAAAATATGAGAACGAATTTGATTCCCGAATTTTTGTTGTTGTTATAATACTTATTACTGAATATAATTATTAGATTGTTTTTTTTTTTTACATCTATGGGTTACAAAATACTGAAAAATTATATTTTATTCATGAGAATCGAAGGATTCTTTCGATAATAAATTAAATGACAGCAAAAAGAAAATTTTATGAAACAAAGAGAAAATTCGAGTCAAGATTTTCCAAGTGAAATAAATGAGTCAGAATTTCACGAATCGGAAACAAATCAACTTTGGCTGACATTACGAGATGTCCATTTTGCCCCGGTGTCCCCTATCCGTAGGAAGTACAGAAATATAAAATCGGACTTGGCGCCGTCTAGTTCTGATGAGATAAATTTCCTCTGAATACCGGGGGTGGTGGAGACTGAGGTCGAAGAGGAATTATACTGGCAATAACGAGGGTTCCAAATTAGCGATTTTTGGGTACGATGGCAAGATTCTGGGGGGCGTCTAGGTCGATTCTAGAGACACTCTTCGTGCGGTATCGCATAACCTACCGATGTGAGATAGCGCGGTTGATTTTGCGGAATTAATTATAACGCGGTAATAGCAATAATTTACGGAAAAGATTTTTTGTCTTCCCTCGCACGTTGTGATACACAAGCCTGTTCCTCTTCCTACCCATCGCGTCCTGTAGCCGTCCCCTACCCTTCACGCGGATATGCACGGTAGCGAGCGAATGTGGGCGAAAGTGCGTGTACATCGAACACGGCAAAACCTCGCCCCGGCCCCGACCCCGGCACGACTAGTACCACCCCCCGCAAACGCCTCACCATCACCGTCACCCTCGCCCTCACCCTCACTAGGTATGAACGTACCCTCCCGCGGCACCCTCGACGTACGCACTGTTGACTGTCGAGCGACTACATCCCTCGTGTACACCTCTTTCTATTAATAGCAAAAAGTAATTCCGCTTATGCTACTGGATTTTTTTTCTTTTTTTTTTGTTCTTTGTTCTTCCTACGCGTCGTATATGCAGATTGGAGGAAGAGTGTAGGCATGGAGAGAGGGAGAGGAATAAAAATTGAGGGAATATATTCCCGGAATAACAGAAGAAGGACCTGCGTCTCGTGATATTTGTTTACAACTTAGAGAGTTAATTTTTCTTCTATGTAACAAAAATATAGTTATTTTTAACACCTAGGGGTCGAAAGTACCTTTTTTCGTACTCCGCACATGCGCACTCGCAGACTCATATGACCGACCGTCGGTAAGGCTGTTTTATTGTTAGTACCGAACATAGGCTGACGGAACGCGTGAAACATGCTCGTTTAATGAAAAAAAAAATCCTGTTTTTCCTTTGACGTATACATTATACGCAGACTCATAAAGGAAGTGGAGGGAAGAAGAAAAAAATGGAAAATTAATGGAGGAGCCCATTTTTTTTCTGTCTATAGTAACTGCTTTCATTTTTCAAGGATATTGATACGTAGAAGAATAGTATATTTCGATACAAGTGCGAAAAACAACTTTTGCACATGTATCGAACAAAATTTTTCATCACAAGCGCACGTAAAGTTCGATTACACGCACGCATCCGTGCGTAAAATTGAACTTTACGCACGGCGTGCGGAAAACTGTGTTTAATGAATTATTTTTTGCAAGCAATTGATGTGATTTTGCTATCTGTGTCTGTATTTTGTTCACTTTGTTGTTTCCTATTAAAAGCCTTGTAATTCTGACGATGAGTTTCAAGAGAACAATTCATAATTGTTTGAATTGTAGTGAAATAGTCCATGAAATAGAATTCTAAGGCTGTCGGAGCCTGCTAAAAAAAATCTAATTTCTCGGATTTTTCGACTGTTTAAATAAACATGGGAGTATTTTGGAAAAAAGTCACTGCTTATACTATTTTTTTTCTCCAAATGTGCACTTTATGGAATATGGATAACCTTGAAGCAATTAGTGTATCTTTCCTTCTTCGTTGAAAGTACATAGGTTATAATCTTGGCATGAGTGACGTCATAACATTACTATTTTCAATCTGTAAATTTTTGGTTAAATTGGAAAAAGACAAAATGTATACTTGATTATTCTTATAGAGCTATAAGAAAAAAAAATAAAAATTGACTTGGACTACTGAGATAAAAAATAGAACGAAAAAATGATTCAGACCTTTTAGTTACGAATATTGGAAACCTACTAATAACATGACAGTGAAAATTAGAAAAAAAAAAAAAAAAAAACAGGGTTTTTGATTCTTGTAAACTATAATACACGCTCTAATATTTACTGAAAAATATATAAAACAGTATATTAAAAAAAATTGAATCAAAGTGCGAATTATTATACAGCAGTTTTTAAGAAACTAAATTTTTTTAGTTTTTCCACTTTTAGTTTGTGGGTACGAATCAATTATAATGATTAATATAATACAGTAAATTAGAAAAAAAAAAGAAAAGTTGTCAATGCTAGGTTATATTAGTAATAATATTCAAAGACCCCGAGAACGGAAGAGAAAGTGGAAACCGGAAGCAGAGAATGAGCGAGATGTATGAGAAAAAAAAAAATATATCGGGTTATTCTTCCATATTTTCCGTAAGCTTTGTATATATGTATATATAGTACGTGTGTATTTGCGTTGTTGAGATTGTTTTTTTTTTTTTGTTTCTCTCATTTCATTTTCATTTTTTTTCTTCTCCTCTTTATGTGTATTTTTTTTTTCTTTGTTTCTTTTTTTTTTTTTTGGTACAAACCAAAACATTTTATCCTCGAATAAAAATATCACAAAAGAGAAAAAAAAGAAGAGAACGAGAATAACAATATTGTTGAAACGTTCCAGCAAAAGAAATTCTATACCAATTATATATATATATATATATATATATATATATATATATGAAAAACAAAAGTGAAAATTAATGATGAGAAAAAATAAAACAAAACCGAAGCCCCCCTCATCGTCGTAAAAACAAAAAAATGGGAACATAAAAATTGTCATCGCGTATAAAAATATCACGTTTTGGCAAACGCTACGGCGGTAATATCCAGGCCTAAGTTGGGTGGGTGGCGGTGGGTACCTCTCTTTTCTACCTTGGCAAGGGCTCGCTCGGTAGCGAGGGCGGGCGGACGGGCGGTTGGGGATAAGGACCATAGAAAAATCCATACAGTTATAAAATGTGCAGAGTGCGTAATAGTACGCACCGCGCAGATTAGTTATGAAAATATAAAAGAACCAAGGGGTAGGGATAGCTCACGGGATGGGATGGGGAGAGGGAGGAGGATTAGGGTGGTCGAGAGGGCTAAGGGCCGAGGGGATACCCGTTCCCAGAAAACTTCCCCTGCGAAGCTGCCATCCGTCGCTTCCCAAGCCCACTGTGACTACTAATGCCAACTTATAGTTATCACGATTTCCGTTTTTTTGTTTTACATTTTTTGATTTTTCCCTTCTTTTCTCGAATGCTATATTGACGGTTCGAGAGGATACATTTTCCTTAATTTTCTTCAACGACGAACCTTCGGCGTGACCCCGGATATTGTGGCGGAATTTTTCACATCCGGTTTTCGCGGCTCGTTCTGGAGAACAAAAATCGGTAAAATTCTAATGAGATTCGTTTTTGACAAGATTTTGGTTATTAATAAAACGTAAATTCTGTCATTTGGAGAAATAATTTACAGGGTTACTACTTTTTTTCAATTCTCTTCATCAACTTTCCATAATGTTTATATTTTTATTCCGAAATTTGTACTTTTAATTTTTTTACCAATTTTAAATTTTTTCAAATCACCCCCTTTTTGCACTGATTCCCATCGTTTAATGGGAATTTATGTACATAAAAGTAGATTTTAACAGAAATCAAAGCTTATCACATGACAAACGCAGATTCTCTTTTCTGTTCGTTTTTCTTCAATCAAAATTTGAAAAAAAAAATTAGCTTGTCAAAGAATTTCGAAGTGCAAATTTCGACCGACATTTAAAAATTTTTATTTAACGGATGTTTATTCGGAATCAAAGCGATTCGATTGATTGAAGTAATCAATAAACAAAACGAAAGAAGTAAAAAAATTGCAGAAGAAACTTCATCATAATTCATTTCCCAAAAAATCTATCAATCCGGTAGAAAGTGAAAGAGGAAAAATAAAGTATGTACATATCTTCGGGATGAAAAGGAAATAATTTATTTTTTCAAATGTGTACACACTTAATTCTTGTTAAAAAATTTAAAAAAAATGTAAAAAAAAAAGAAGAAAAAAATGAAATTGAATAATAATAATTGTTTGCGATTCGTCCCGGTGTAACGCAAGCTTATTACAGGGCACATTGCTCGTACAAAATTCAGTATTTGCCGTAACCTTGTGTCAATGAATATTTTACCGAGGAGCAACGGTTTCAATTAGTCAGAGAAACAAGTTGAAATTATTATCACCAGTACAAACAATCGAGCCCAACAGATCTTCTCAACTATCTTCACGGTGTCTCAAACACGGAGAGCGAGGGATGAAACGCCCCCCTCCCCCCCTCCCCCCCCATCCTCAGCATGTAGCCGTTAAATAATTCCAAAATCCCAAAACTCCAAACAAAAAACAAGAGTCAACGATGACTAATAAAAATTGAAATCAAGATCATGAATCGAAGAGAGATTTATGAGAGGAATTGAAAACTCATAGACTGTAAGAGAGAGAAGAGAGGAGGAAGGAGACGTGAAAATATCGAAAAAGAATTTGAGAAAAAGAGAGGGCAAAAAAAATGGCTTCATCGAGCAAACAAGTGAATCATTATCGCGCACATAAAGACGTTGTTGGTCTGTTTCCCTGTCGGTGGTCGGCCCGTCCCTTGGTTCCTTATTCGCAATCCTCCTCCCCCTCTGTTCGTCACCCGCCTACCTTGTTTATGCGTACCAGAGGCACCACCAGCAGCTATCAACCCTGTGGACGAGGGTGCATCCACCCTCCATCACCTACCGTCTGTTTATCTAACCGACAAGATCTCACCACTGCACGCCTGTCGCACTAGCAGCGGTTTCTACTGCAACCGACGATTTTTGGCACCTTCATCCCTCTACTGTTTGTTGATGCTTCCTTGACTTTTTTGAGCTCTTTCCACCTCAGACGTTAGTCGATGGACTTGATTCAGAATTTGGACTTGGGATAAAAATGAAGACTGCAGACTTTTTGGAGCTGGAACAAAAATTTTGAACTTAGAATTGACATTTGTTCTTTTTGTTCAGGCTTGATGCTTTTTTACTGAAGAGACTTCAGACTTTGAAATGAGGTGCAATCTGACTATATTAGATTCTAAACAGATGTTTTTCACTTCAATATTGACAAATTCAATTCAAACCATCAAATTACGAAAAGATTCCTCCAATTTTCATATCATGAGGAAAAATTTGCATAGAAAAATGATTTTAGACAAAATTTGACCAGAGGTTCTCCCCATGAATTGCTTATTAGTGATACAGAGGCTCTTGGAGGGTTTTTTGAAAGGTTATTTTGTTTGGCGAGGTGGGTACCCTGAACAGATGAAGATGAAGGTATACCTCCCTCAAAGGATACAATGGGATGAGAGGATCCTATCACTGCCAAGTACATAAGTGTGTATATATATATATATATTTGAATTCTCTTCGAACGATGAAACGAAAATGTCGCGTATATTATTAATTTACGAGTGCTCAATACACGATACATATCTACTTTTGATCTTTATCACATAATATATACTCGGGGTTGAAAAAGAATAAAAGAAAGTGGAAAGAGCACCGTCCTTGTATACGGTATCAACTCCCTCACACACACTCACAGCTTTATCAAACGCGATCGACTCATTGACTTTCCACGGTTTTGATCCGCCACGTTCGCACCGCGCCGAGTAATTAGAAGAAACATCCTCTTACTGTTTCATTTCATTTCAAGAATTAAAGTGAATGAAAAAAAAGCACTATTTTCATTCGTCGAGCGAAAAAAGCGAACAGAAAACTTGATTTTAGGGGCAGAATAAAGCAACTAAAAGAGTACCAATAAAATAATGCAATTTTGATTTTGTTTTATTGAATCGTAACATTTTTTTTTTCAGTTCAAAATCGTTATCATATGAAATTGCGAAGAATGAAAAAAAAAAACTATCATCAACTTTCATCAATCCATTTTCTCTCGCGCTGAAAAAAAAAAAAAAAAAATCGTAATATTTATTGACGAAAAATGTTATTGAAAATTTTTCCAAACGTTTGAGATATTTTCATCAATTTTAATCACTGTAAAAAAAATTCCAGATATTTGTAGGCATATATTCGACAATTCCCATGTAGAAATTTACCTGGATATTTTTCCCCATTTGGGATTCAATTTCTACATGGGAATGACAAACACCAAATTCTGACCCAATTTTGCTGTCAAGCTGTCGAACCGCGTTGTCTCTAGATCCTGGTCCACAGCATCGTTCGGATTGACAGCGAGTAATAATCGAAGGGATGAGTAGGTGGGGGTTGAAATGTAGAAAACAGTGAAAAAAAAAGGAAAGGAAGAGAAAAAAAAAACAAAAAATGAGAGGAAACAAGGTAGGGACGGTTCGGGTTGTAGCGCTCGCTACAACTTCAGCAACACTGGTGTTCTCATGCATAATTCAATCAGAGTTAGACTAGAAACGTCAATACAGCTCGCAGATTATTTCTTTTCCCGGGCTGCTTTTCTCTCTCCCTATCTTTATCTCGGTCTCTCTCACTCTCACCTCGTCTCTCCGTCTCTCCGTCTCTTTGCGTCTCTACAGTCGCGATACGCCGGGGGTTGGGGTCGGGGGTTGGATGGAGGACCAGAACTCCGGGGTGGCGAGGGCGCACTGGAGTGATAAAGAGAGGGAAATAGAGGAGGATAGTGAGAGAGCGAGAGGCAGAGGGGAAGTTGAACCACCTTCTAGCTCCGGGTGTACCTCCACCTCCACCCCCAACCTCCGTCCCCCTCGCCCTGCACTCGCCTATCCATCCATCCCCACCATTATATAGCGGGAGTCTTCTTTTATATTTTAATCAACTAATTCTGCGCAATGCGTACGTTTTATTACTCCCCTTCGGCCATTCCGGGTTTTAATTGCTAGCCTCCTCATCTCGCAGCTGATTCGATGGGATTTTTTCGGCGTTGGCCAATGAGAGTAATGACGAGCGACTGAATGAGTTTTGGTCGGAGTAAATTTTTAAACGACCCCTTCTCTCACTTTTATTTCGGCTACCCCCAAAGGTACGAATTTTTTAGAATCTATAATTACGCACCAACCCCACATCTCGAATTTCAAAGTCGCTTAATTCACTATAAAAATTGAGAGAACGGAGACGTTGTGACCGGGTCACTGTCGCGTGACGCCTGACCCCCTCAGGATCTGATAGCGAACGAAGTACGAAGACAGAAAACAGAAGGTCGAAGTCAGGAGGCCCGGGATCAGATTCTAATTGAGTCGATAAAACCCACCCTTAAACCCGTTCACAACCAACTCTTGACGGGAAGGAATGCGTGCCGAGGTCTTTCAGGGTTGCTTCGCTCGCCGTTCATCGACCAAATCGGCCCACGTCGAATAGATTTGAATATTTCCTGCCCTCTTTCGGCCGGTTTCCTCCCCGCAGATAAGAGCCTGTTGATTTCTCAATTCCGTTCCGTCATCTTCGACATTCCGCTTGTGGACCACCGGGAGAAAAAAAATAATCTATGGAACAAACTTTTCTGCGTTACTTTCGATTTTCATCATATGGATTTCGTACGCGTACACCTGAAAGGAGGAGGCAGGGCTTTCCGACAATGCGAATTATCGCGGGAACAAGGAGAGAAAAGGGACAGGCGAGAGAGAGAGAAAGAAAAAAATACAGGGAAGAGAGTTTTTTGCGGGGGTGTAGCGGATGAGAGCCGGGCGAAATGTGAGATGAGGGTGGAAAGGGTCGGGGGATGAAAGAGGCGGAGGCGGTGGCGAGGCCCGGTTTTTAATGCGAACTCCGCGCACCGCGAGCTCTGTGTTTTACATAGTCGAGGGTTTGTTCCCCTCTTTTTCACGATCCCCCTTCCCCCTTCGCCTCCCCGTCCACCGACCCTTTTCCCTTTTTCCTCTTCCTTTTCCCTCTTCTCTGTAACGCGGCACCAACACCAACACCGAGAGACCTCGTCAAGCCGCGCAGCAAGCCTTCGAGCAAAGAGGGAAATGAAAGCGAAACTGTTCAGCAGAACTCACCCTCCCTCCACCCCCCTCCGACCGTCGCCCTTCTAATTTTTCCACCCTTTCACTAAAATTAAAATCAATAGTAGCACCACGTGCCTGGCGACCCCACCAGGAACACCACCCTCATCAGCCGAAACTCTCTTTCTCACTCCATGCCGAACGGAATACTGTTTTTAAATACATAGAATTGTCGAGGTTCCCACTCCCCGGTTTTATTATAATCGAAAAATTTCCCGGCACCTGACCAATCCCGGGATTTAGGAAATCTTAAGAACGTTGAATGTTGAAAATTTAGTATGCATGGGGTAATTAAAAATATAATGAGTGAGGGGGTGTAAAATAACAATGAATGTAAAATAAGAAGAGAATTTTTGACCCAGAGATCGCCTATGGCGAGCCAGAGACCGCAGCTCCAAACCTTTTGATCCGCAACAAAAAAAAATGAAGCGAATAAAGATGAAGAAAGATGGAGGGGTTTTGCGGATCCGAGTATAGCGACTAGCAGACTGCGATGTTGAGGGGTGAAAGAAAGAAAAAAAATCCACAAAACATGACCCGGAAGTTTTTAGGCTCTATATTCGGGTCCATTCGGTCGGCCGGGGCAGGTATCCTCATCGCCATAACCCCCGTACCCTTATTGCGCTCTGTATTATCCTCCAACTTCCGGCGAATGCTGTGGACGACTGGAAACATCCCGCTAATTTACGGAAGTACCTCTCTTGCTGCTATCTCTACGAATATACGGCTATTTATATCGCTGCTCGACGCTGCCCTTGCCGACCAACATTCCTCCACGCACCCCCGTCCCATAAGGGCAAGACGATCGCACCCCTTACTTACACAGACTTGCAGCAGGGGCAGACTTGGACGGAAGATATCCACACCAAACTATGCACAGATTTATAAAACACAATCAATTAGTTTGGATCAAAATGTAACCACGAAAAGTTGAGTTTGAAAAATTTTGCCATTTTTGTGTGCTTGCTGAAAGGCCGAATCCTAGACAGCACTACATTCATGTTGTTCAAGCATCGTGTTGTACTTTCGTTCCAGCAATGTTACTCTCATTGTGCTCGCTCCTCTCCTTTGCTGCAACGTGGCTCCAGCATTCAGTTCGCGTTTTGCAGCAACGTTGTGTCCTTTTTCTGCAGTGCTGCTTTAACTTTCCAGCCCATTTGCCCCAACCCCAAAAATGTTGTCCCAACCTCAAGTTCCTTTCCAGCAGCAGTGTTGCACTCATTGCAGTGCCAATGAAGCCATACTTCACTGCTGCATGTTTCCCTAACATTCAGTTTCCTCGTTGGAATGTCGTCCTGACCTTTAATTCCATTGCATGAACATTATTGCAGTTGTAGCCGAGCAATGTTGAACTCATTGTATTGCTGCGAATGTTGCTGAAATATTGGGTGTCGGGATGGCTTTTCACTCTCTCCTCAATTTTGATGGGCGTCGTATGGATCCCCTTCCCGGAAACCTTAGTGATACATACACACGAGGAATTTCTGTAACTTTTGATTCGCGGTATCTGTTCGTGCCATATTGTACGCACATTTGATTCGGCTACCACCACCTACAGCGACTAGGTAGTCCGTCACCTGTTGCCATAGTAACTACAGAGCCTGAGCTGAGCTGATGGGAGTTCAGAGTTGAGAGCTGAGAGCTTTAAGCTCGGGCCTATCAACGATGCCATCGCAAAAGCGGAGGGAAATGTTCAACTGGAGATATAGGGGCCGTGTTTGGACCGTTTCCGGACACGGGGTGAAGACTCAATCACTCTTCTATGCTCGACTCAGAACACAGACGCCTGCAAATAGAGAAAAGAGGAGATTGAATGTGATCTAGAAATTATTTAAGCTGCCATTTATGCCTTCTTACGTCCTCGTGTACGTACGTTAAAATCCTTTCAATATCTCGAGTTAATTATACAGGAAATTGCGAAAGGCTTTTTACTACGATGAAAGAAGAATTCGATCGATCATTTTCTATCAGATACTTATGTATATTAATTCGCGTACATCGGATGTTACAGTTTGATGCGTGAATGTAAATGGGTCACGCAAAGTTTTATCGCAGTTTATGGCAGATCCAAATATGCCCTTGAGACGTCACACTATCCTTCATCTCAATGGCAATGGAAGAAACTCGAATGATTCTGTAGATCTATTTACTTTATCTGTAGTGTAGATTATGCTAATTTATGCAAGCGAAAGATGGATGCCAAATGCTGGAAAGTTTCGTACAACGTAAACAAAAATACGACCCCTGGATATGCAGCACAATTCATTCACATTCTCGTTAAAATTATCTTCAAACAAACCATCCATCGATATTTGCCTAATTTTTATGATGGCAATGATAACAATTATGATTGAGTGAAATGGCCCAATTCTAGTCCACCCTGTCCTAATAATTACCTGAGATAAGATACGATAAAAAAATGTAATAAATGATTTCTGAATAAGTGAACAAACAGATCAATAAATGTAAGATTTAATTCAAAGTCAACAAAAGAAATTCTACAGAATGACTAAAAATTCAATCATAAATTTTTCCGTAATTGACTTGGGAGAGAAATCAGTTCAATTATCCGAAGACCAATTGTGGTATTTCGCGCTTATATCTTAGCCTCTGGTTTTTTCTGATTCGAGGAAAAGGGTCTTCCGTGAGCGATGCGAACGTCTCATTCCAGGACTCTCGACTAATTAGATGACCCGACTCGTTAACCGGAACCGGAAGTTCTCCGTCAATCTTCCCCTCCCCTTTCCTATCCTATCCCTCTCACCCTCTACCCCCCTTGCCACCCTTATCCACCGTGACTATAGCTAACGGTTGTGTAACAGGTAAGGCACGGTCGGTCGTGGCGAAGCATACAGGTGGCCGTCGTCGACCGCCGCCTCCAACGCCACCCCCAACCTCCAGCGTCGTCGCGGCACGATGGGTCTGCGGGTCTGCGGGTTGCGGGTTGCGGGCATATGTTTACAAACACGGAGGAAAGGGGCTGCCGCCTCTGCCTCTGCCTCTGCCTCTGCCTCTGCGAGGGCATTATCGGTTAAGATGGCGGGCGAGGGAGAAACTCGGCTAAAGCGTGCCGCGACGGCACGTATCGGAAAACCCAACTCTCTCGGAGAGCGGGATGGAGGAGTGAGGAGGAGTGAGGAGCGTGCCAAAGGCGACTCCGAGTTCCGCGGTCGGGGGTGGACGGAGGACGGAGGACGGTGGAATGCGAGGGCACGACGAGAGAAGACGTCAGGAATCGGAAGTGGTCCTCGTTCGCCTCTTCCTCTTCCTCTTCCTCTTCCTCTTCCTCGTTCCACCTCTCCGTTATATCGCGATTCGAGGTCTTCCTCGATGTAAACAAGCTTGTTTTGTTGTTGCCGGATGCCCATGCCGGGTCAAAGAATCCGGCTAATAATTCGATGCTTATTTTTCTACTTCTTCACTGATTACGGTCCAATTACCGCAGTCGCAGTCGTTACCCTATTCAATTCACTCGCTGTTGACCCAGATTCAGACAGAATCTGGATATGTACGACATGGGGATATAGGCGATCGGCACGACATTGATTAAAGACAAAGGGGAGAAAGTGGGATGAAAATACTGAAAGCCCTAAGGTTCTGTGGCAATAATAACACGATGATGATGTAAACAAGGTTATTGCGTCGTCTTTAGTGTCTGTATATGAAAATTTGAAGAGGAAAGTAATAATATTCGGAGCTTCCTCATTATTGTATGATATGGTGTGCGATAGGACGAGGGGGAGCTCGTGTTATTGAGGTGAAACTCGTATATAAAGCTTTTATATATATATTTAGAGATCGAGAGGAGACTCGAGGGAAAAAGCGAAGCCATTAGGGAGGAGGATGCTGTGATGACGTAGATATGCACGGAGAAAAATCGCCTGTTCAGAATACCATAATTTATGTAAATTTTACCCAAGTCGCTGGTGCGTATATGGATAAAATGCCTGTACGATAATCTGTACTTCATTTGCCTGGTAAAGGTTGAATCTCAAATTCTGGTTCTCACAAACAATCCCCGGCATCAAAAATACCAAACCGTTTGTTATACTCACTGCGTTCAGGCAGCTTAGTTACTAGTCAATGCTCTAATTACTACGACAAAAATAACGATAACCCCGTTTAGTAGCACATATAGTAAAAATCGCCATCGCAATATGGTTTATTCAGCGAGCTGCTATCGTTGGAATAACCAGACTGTACGGTACACTCATCAAGCTGAGGAAATAGTGAATGCATGAGTTACCAGTGCCTGTAGTTGAGAGTACCTACCGATCAGTGCAGTCGTAGCTAAAATATTGTTTTGTATGCTTTACTAAACTGTTTGGTGAAATTAACTGTACAGGCATTCCATCCATACAGGGACTTGCCAGTCTGGTAAAATTTACCAGAACTTCTGTGATTGTAACATGTGAGGTGAACTTGTAGAAATAATGAGTCTGTAATCAGAATATAATATAAACTAAAAGAAATTAGGCTTATATATGAATCCATACCTGGATTTTCAATTATTTCGTAGCACCAAACGTATCAAAATTCTGGGTCGAGTAGAAATAGCCGTAACTTTGTAGCAGTTTTTACGTTGATGCATGTACTTTAAAGTGTACACATATTTATAAGTACGAACAAAACTTTAGTACTGAGTACCGAAAAATGTTTACCTGCGCAGTATGGTAATCTGAACAGGGGGATTTTTCTCCGTGTGTAGATCCAGTTGTGTGTATACATCCTGGAAATCCTTTCCCTTAGAATCTGATGTATACGTTCGCCGGAGGGATATTATAATTCTTTGTTTGTGTTATAAAATTTCATACAACAGTTGAAATTGATAAATAAATAAGGAACAAAATAAAGTGAAAAACAAAAAATGAACGTTAACGAACCATATTCCACAAAAGTACCTCTACCTACCTTTGTCCTAATTGCATCCTTCAGATATAACGACCTCGTTTAAAAATACATACATCCAAAGCTCGGCTACCACACGGGTAACCGAAATAAAGAACCGGGTAAAAAATGTAAAATCTTACCTTGTCGCATGTTTCGTAACGTTGTAAAAGAAGGAGATGAGAAAAATAAGAAGATGAAAAGGAGTAAAGGAGAGCCAGGATCAGAAACGAAAACGGGGAACCTTGCGAAATGGACAAAGGCCCATAGACACGATACTTTCGCGAACAGCAAGTGGAACCAGGATGCGAATTATGTGACGAGATGTGAAAATTGCGGAGACAAAGCCGTCCTTTCAGGGTCGAACATTTTTCTTTCTTTTTTTATTTTATTTCACTACCGTGGAATTTTTTTTTGGGGGAATGACAAAAGAAATAAGAAAATTCTCCTCTTTATTTCACCCCCTTTCCCCCCTATCCAAATTTATGCGTACTATAGACTTAGGATACAAAGAGCTAATTCAACGGCAGCTTTTATACTTTATTTATTCTACTTCTTTCCTTTTTCGACTATTTTCCTCGAAAGATATAAATATTTCTGGTTTCTGTGTATGTTTCTTTTTTATATACGACATTGAAGAGAACCGGTTACACCATCTATTCAAATTATCATACATTCTAAAGCAAGGGTGAATCGAATAGGAATTAACGAAAGTAAAATGTCGGCTAGAAAATTGAACGAGATTCGTTGATGTGGATATTATATTTTTTTTTTCACTTGGTAGTAAAAGTGGATGTTAGAATGTCGATATCATTTTAATATTTGATAACGAAAGATGGCGCCGACAATAAAAGCCCTGACGGACTTTAGGCATTCGTTAATGTTATATTATGAAATGTAACCACCGCCGCGAACCCACGCCCCCCGTTCATCCCCGTCATATCCATCCCCTCGTGGCCCTCGTATAGTTCCCTTCCTCTTTCTCTTTCTCTTCCTCTTCCGCACCTCCTGGCTCCTGGCTCATGGCTCATGGCTCCTGGTTCCTGCACAGGCCTCGGGTTCAGGACTTCCACCAACGCAGCTCCCAGCAGCTAGGCTCCGAGCCGAGTTATTCCATTCCTGGTTGCCTCCCCCACTACCCCTACTATCCACAATGCGATGGGAAAGGTATTGATTTAAAAGTACATTCGTGTTTTCATAATGTTGTATCTGTACCTTTGCCTCCCCCACCCCACCCCCGGACCCCTCTGCCCGCCAATAACCATCCGCAACCCCCCGCGCCCGAGCCCATCCCCCGCTGAGGGGGAGGAACAGTCGATTAACAATTTTTAGTTTTGAAAAGTTGACACTATTTTTTATTCTTTTTTTTTATAGTTCGCAGTCCGCAAGCCGATTGATCTCGGGTTACGCGACTGTGAGTGTCATACTAGGAAATTAATTGCGCTGCAGTTGTAGGTGCTTTCCATCGATCGTTCATAACCGTTTCCAGCTATTTGAGTGTATAGAAGATATCGGGTGACTTGGTCAGCTCCGAATTCATATCGATCGCATCGATTTGTATGAGAACAAAGGAAAACGATCCATCAGTTTGCTAGGTTTTTTTTTCTTTTTCTCGAGTTTCAATCAGTAATAACAATAACAATTCCGTTGATTCAAGTTAAATGAGGAATTAGATTGTAAATTGAATTGATTTGCTTGTTTTTTATACTGAATTTGTCTTCGATTCAAAATCATTTCAATACCGTTAACAAAAGGGCAGTGGAGATGATCGTATTTCTGATTTCCTTGAAATAAAACGTCCGAAATAATGTTTTGTGAACCGAGCTTCCGGAAGGCGAAAAAAAAAAAAACAAGCAGCTGATGTATTTATAACGCTGAGTATACCTAGCTAGGACCTGCGCTGGATCCGGAAGAGCCCTCGCCATGGAGCCAGGAGCCAGGAGCCCCTCCCTTTTCTGTATCCGGAGGTAAAAGTGGATGGCAGGACCCGGAGGCGGTTTTTACTATTGATTACCGAATTAAAAACGCGCATGCATAATTCAGCGATATTTTGTACCCAAACCGGCTTCCACCAGGGGTCGGTAGTCGAGAGAAATTATCGAAAATGGGGTCGAACAAACACGCCGCCAGATGTCGTACCGTTCGATCGAAAATTCCGACAAGTTTTTCCCTACCCTGATGGTAAATCGATGAGGAACAAAAATAGGAGACATCGGAAGGGGTTGATTTTTTCTCCGTAATCATGATCAGATTCAGAATAAATTCCCCAAAAGATATCCTCGAGCAAAAGAGACGAAAATTCTCGGCTTTTCACCTGTCAGTAACAGCCAAGTTACCACGCTTCCAAAATCGATATTAAGGGTTGGCCGATGCGGTTGACTTATTCCTCCACCCAACAGATGGCGGGTCGATTTCCGATTTTCTTTGCCGACCCTTGGTTCGGGGCAATGGCGAATATCGTTCGACAATATTCCACCGAACGGCGCAATATTCGGGCAATAAGTTAGTCAAGATTGTAGTACTTATAGTGTGCGATTGTAATTACCGATAACGGAAATTAGATCGAAGTCACATTTAGGAGCCATAATTCAGTGGGTATCAGTCTGAACGTCTGAAAAGCTTCATTTCCAAGTCTATTTCCTGAAATTCACGGACACAACTTTTGAGGTTATGTTGGCGCAAAAATCGTGAGTAATCGATCATGACGTATAGTCAGAATACGCTTAAATGAACAAGAGGGTCGTTTGGTGTTGAAACGTTATCAGGCATGAATTAATTCTGCGAGCTCCAATATTTGTTTCATTTTCGTAGACAATTGAGAATATTAAGTCTTGTTGCGTTAATAGTTGGCGTGGAAATTTACTAAATAACTCAACTGTCAGTAAGCAACTTTCGCAATACATATTCAGTTTGCGTCAATGATACTTTTCCATTGTATGCTTATCATATAACAATCGTTAATGAACGATTCAGTTTCTTTCTATACACAACTACAACATGAGTCAGACTATTTTATTCATGTTCAAATTATCCTCAACCGTTCGTAGTGCTGCTTGCATCGTCCATCTACACAAGAAAAGGATCATGTATCTTCTTCTACTTCTCTAATCACTGTCAAATATTCTCTCATTTGTTTGTATCCTTTGTTGCCGATAGATGGCAGCAAACCCAAACGCGAGCATGAAGCAAAGTCGGAAGGGACCACAGTCGTTTAGGCAGGCCGAAGAAGTTGGACTTTTAAGTAGCAGGTGAGATTATTGCTTTATAGGTATTTATTCACTCCTCATGAAAGTTGAAAATTCTTTTCGAAAGCACTTCAACAATCCGTCTACCTTCATTTTTCGCAAAGTTACACAAATATGAAACAAGGAAGAACACTTTCTTTCGATTATGATGATGATTGTTAATTTTCGTGACACGTGGCGTGTATTCAGAGACTAAAGAGGCTGAGATTCTTGACCCTGTTTCTGTGCCAGGAACTGGACCCAGCCCGAGATAGTAGTTTTGCTACGAGAGTATAAAAAGCGCGAGTGTCTCTACGACATGACAAACGCTTCATATCGCAACAAATTCGCAAGACAGCAAGCACTCGAAGACATTGCGAATATTTTGTGCAAAATCAGGCCCCAGACCACCGGGGTGGACGTCAAATTAAAATTCAATATTCTGAGGACCCAGTACCACGCCGAGCTGTCGAAAGAGAAGAAAGCCGCGGAGGAAGGAAAGGTATTCCCCTAATTGCACACAGAAAGGATAATCGTCGATGTTATTCATTTTATCATTTAAGCGAGCACACGTATCTTCAGATTTTGTTCTCCACTTCTGAAAAAATCCTCATCTACAATCTGTGAGAGTAAATTTATTAAAAAAAAAAAAACTTCTGCCTCGTGATTATGAACCAGAAACTTGATTCATCGTTCAGTCTCAAATATACAATACATTAGGCAATTGATCCTCCACTAATTCCTCAATTTTCAATGGTGATGAAAGTGGTTCATTAATTTGATGAGACTGATGCCTATGCTACCAACATGTGATTCCCTCAGTGAATTGTCATAATTGAAAAACGGTCAATCAGGGATTCGGTAGCCAATATAGTCACAATGTTTAATCAACCGTTTCTTTGACAGTGTCACGTGATAACGTTGTGGTTTATGGACCTCATTAAGTTCGTGAGGGGCCATAACCGAAGGGAAGTACGTGAAAAATGGAACCAAAGTGTCCAGGGTTCTGAGGTATGGATATAAATGGTGAAATCAATGTTGCGCGAGACTCGAAAGAGACTAAATATTCAATTATCCTTTTTTTCATAATCAAGTCCTTGGTGCAAGTTCGTTACGAAGATCAGGCAAGTCTGTCGGAGGATTATTTCGTCGAAAGTAACGACAATTTCGAGGACTACGACCCCGGGGGGGCTGAGAATATTGAGGACCCTTTAACGAACAGGAAAAAGCGGGAATTTTCCGCGATTATAAAAAGAGAAAAATTGACAGACGAGGCACCCGGTGCGATAATTTCCGATTCACCCGACGAGGAGAAAGACGACGAGGAACCGAACGAAGTGAATCAAAATTGTCAAAAAATCGAAGGACCAAATCTCTCCAGTGCTCAGAATCAGACGCAAAGTTCTGAGGAAGATTTATTCGGGCAGATAGTGGCAAAAAAATTAAAGAAAATAACAAACCCGAAAAAACGTGCGGATGCAGAATTCAAAATATTTAGCATCCTGCATTCAGCGCTTGTGGAGGAATTCGAATCTTGAATTACTGTATAAAGAAAATTGAAAAAAAAACAACGTTCAATAAATGAGATTATTTTGATAAAACCGTAGCGTTTGTCTTACCTCATATTTTCCAGATCTTTGCAGCGTTGAGAAATCGATGGATCGGTGATAAGGATTTAGGATTTAGGTGGTTCATACATTCGGTTGTTTTATACGTGATAATCGAACATTGAATATTGATTACATCTTGTTACTGCAGTATTTAAATGGATATTATTTATTCGACTTTTTTAGATGATTCATTCGATTGTATGAACCTTTTTAATGCGAGTGATTCAGGGGTTTCACAGTGTTTGATATTTAGTCATTTATTTTGCAAAATAAATTGACATGTATAACATTGTACCTTTGCAAATATGGCAGAAACAAATATTCACTTTTGTCCCTACTCGTGTATAATAATATAGCACAACAACAACTTTACTTTCGAGTTTTGATCCATCTCTTACCTGCCTAGGGAAGAAGAACCCCAAAATACATCTTGAAATCAATCAAAGAAGTTGACAAAAAAACAAACAAAAAAAAAAACAGTTTCTCATTACAAACGTTTCAGAAAATTGAAACCTTGGCAAACAAAAGCTTCAGAGTTTAAATACTTGTTAATTCGACGTCTTTGTACTACAAGTTCTTTCGACTTGATCTTAGCCAAGAAAACGTCGAAGACTAGATCAGCATCTTGGGAGCTAATCATGAACAGTTCACCTCGCGATACACTTGGATCCTCCGTTTTTATCAAACGATACAGAATCGTAGGATGGGTTTAGCGCACCACGAATTTACAACACACATTCTAAACTTACTATTTAAAGATAATGATTAATTGATCATATGGAACGGTTGAGTGATGGAGCGATTACGCTCAGTTGCCTTAACGTTTAATTCAAATTTACACTAATTCACTATTTAAATTAATAAAGTTCTCATTTCATTTATATTCTTATTACCCTACGATTCTATCTACCATAATTATATAATCGTTAGCCTCTGGAGAGACTAAGACCTAGTTATCTTACTCGTTATTTAGATAATCTTAAAACATTCATCTAGTTTCTTATTACCAATCACAACTACGGGTTTAAAAAATACAATACCGTCGTAGGTTTTAATTAAAACGAGCAACAAAAATCACGCTTTCATCAATTATCGATCGGTTGATGACTGAATATTGTCGACTTTGAAATAAAGACACTGTTACTCGGGACGAATGGGTGATTATAAATGTAGAGTGTTAGCATACCCGCCTATATCACGTGTTTTATGATGAATGCATATCATGCAGGTGTTATCTACATTTCGGAATATCGCCTTATCACGCAGTTTAAATAATCAATAAGAAGTTAAGACAGATCGATTTCATAACATCGTCGATCATCTAACATTTTTGTATAAATTCTATGACCAAGTGTACCAATTTAACACTGCACGATGATTTTGAAGACACACACAATTCATCGTGATTAATTTTTCTATATCATATTATATTCTATATACGGAATAATATTTTACAATAGTCATACATCAACCTATTTTTAATTAAACACGCAATAGAAGTAACTTCAGTTTCAGTATAATGATTATTATACTATCGTACGGACTAAAAGAGAGAAGTTTATTATTATTATTATTATTATTTTACTTATTTTTTTTTTTTTTTTTTTGTTTAATGAATATTATGCAATTATGTAGATAGATAAGAAACGCTTTGGTAACATGGTGGGGATGTGAAGCTAGCGTAGCAAGGATGATTTATTAATGCGAAGTCATATCAATCGCGGTCAAACTACAGTTTGTGATAAGATTCGCACTCTTGAAATAATTATGTTACTTACTCTTTTAGCTAGTCGCGTCGTTACGAACGTTGATGCACACCGACATATGTATATAGACACACAGTAAGGCATGTGAGCAATTTTTTTAAATTTATTTTCATGAGCAAATCTGATGACGATGAAAGTTGGATATTTGACAAATTTTTCAATAATCTCTTTTATTGTTCGGCAAGAATAATTGATGATAATTATTGAGGAAACGATCATAATCGCATGTAATAAATTCCGACAACAATATTTAAAGTGAATTCAACAACGACAATAAAGTTAGTAATATAATCTTTCAACGTAAGTATATAAAATTTGAAACTATTTATAGAAACATAGTAATATCGTAATAATCGTAGCAATAAATTTAGTTTTTTTCTTCTTCAATATCTTAATAAACTATTTTGGCACTAGAATTCACTGCGTGCGACCTTAAGCCTGCTTAATAACAAATTATTATACCGATATTGAGTCCTAAGACTCGATATCTACCACTACTATCAAGTACTATCGAGATTACAGATAGTAGGTAATAATACTGTCAGTTAACTATGGTCTAGTTTCACTGTTCATACATAGCGATATAAATAGTTTTATTTATTTAGCAGTTATTAATCTTATCGCTAATCGCACACATCAATGTAGTGTCACAAGTCTGATCGTGCTATAATATTCTCTCCTGCTCAAAAGTAACTACAACAGAAAAAGATAATTAAAATGATCACGTATTACGCAGAAATTAACATTACGGGTATCAAAACTTTCGGTGTTTGATTAGCACAATCAATTCCATTTCATATTTCTTACCTTCCATCGCGCGAGCACGTGGTTTTAATTAAGACAATAGTCTCTTTGATTTCCCTCCAGCAGTTTAGAAACGACTTGAACCGGATGAAAATGGGAAAAGAGTTCTCCATTCCCGTTTACTTTCAATTCAGAGGGAAATTTCTGACCCGTTAAAACAGTCGTCAGGATGCAAAACGAGGCGGAGAGGTGAGGGTGTGAAACGGCTTGTTCGTTAGTCGACAATTGTTCTCGGTGGTGCCTACGCCCACAAAGTGACGGTACCGCAAGACCTCCACCTCCACCTCACCTCGGGCTGGTCGTTAGGTCACATTGTCGAGGCACGGCATAAAGCTTTGAGCTTTTAACGCAGCTAGGCTCTTTACTAATCTAGAGACCGTCAATTATTTTTCGAAGATTTTTTTTTTCCCTCGCTCACTTTTTCACCGGATCACTGTACCTTCACGATCGTCACGTCACTATCACCTTGATATTAACTCTCCTTCTTCTCCTCGATCGGACTGACCTCGTTCTTTAATATTTCGAACTTCGGACTCAGACCGGGCAGCATGTTCTTCGTGGTGGTTTTTATCTGGCTGTAAATATCGAGGGACTTCTTTTTCTCGAGCTCTAAATTTTCCTCTATCAATCTTGGAGGTATGCTGCCCGACCGTCTGTGGCATGGTACGAAGGTGGCGGAGCTCTCAACTGGCTTTTCCTCCTCCGGTGCGTCGTCCTTGTGCTCCGGCGTGAGGGTTCCGTTGCCCAGTTTCCTCTGCTGCTCTTGGAAGGTGTCTTCCTGGGTGTCGTCCTTCAGGAGAGCCCCGGTTATGACTGGCTTCGTCTTGCTCTCCGATTTGCAGAAATCATTCGTCAACGCCTTCTGTTCCATTATCTCAAGCTTGTTCGGCGTCGATCCGTTCACCTGTAAATTCGGGTTCGACTTTACCGTGTCCGTCGAGTTACTAGCGTCCGTTGAGTCCTGGTGCTCGATCGAGGAACTCGTCGAACCCGCCGAGTAATCGACGCGGCTTTGCTTCTCCAGGATCTGAACCTGGAAATAGAGAAATTTTAGTCGTTCAGGCGAGACAGTCGTGGTGGTGAAATGGACTGAACCAAATCAATTGCCGAATTGAATGGATTCGTGAGGGAAAATTAGGTCTCGATTATAGAGGAAATATATGATCAAGCATGTGTCACAGTCTTATTAACAAATCGATGACTTGGCATGAGCCTGAAGAACTGACCTGCACTCTTAAAGTCGAGTGTACAACTTGCAGAAATGTGAGATGAAGTAATTTCAAGTCAATTCAAGTCAGTTTTTCGAGTGTGAAGCTAGCTTAAGTCATTCGAAGTCAGTTATAGCCACTTGGTGTCAGTTGGAATCAGTTGACGTTACTTGAAGTTAGTTGATGAAGTCAGTCTGAAACTAGCTAAAGGCAATCGAAGTCAGTTGTAGTCAGCTAGAATTCCTCGATGACAGTTGAAGTCAGTCAAAGTCACTTGCTGTCAGTTCAATTCAGTTGAGGCCTGAAGTGAGTTGAAGTCAGTTGAAGCCATTTCAAGCCTGAAGTTAGCTGAAGTCAGTTAAAGCCGTTTCAAGTCTGAAGTTAGCTGCCGTCAATCAAAGTCGGTTGAAGTCAGTTGAAGTTAGTTGGAGTCACTTCCTGAGAGTTGAAGTCAGTTGAAGTCACTCAAAGTCCTGAAGTCAGCTGTGTGACAAATTGACGGATGTCCAGCCTCGCAAACTGTGCCAAAACTACACTACAGTCAACGGGATCGAGGCTTAGGCTTTTAATCTTTGACATTTGACTTACGCTCTGTTCGTCGAGTCCTCCGTTCTTCTCAAAGCTTAAACCATTGACTTCGTCCATCAAAGTCTTGTCAGCGTCTGGAGATTTGTCAAACTCAACCCACTTCGAGGCACCCTCAAATTCCGGTTTGGAAGGATCGTCCGTTTCGTAACCGGCGTAGACTGGGTACCCAAAATGACCGGCTTGGTATTCCAGCTGGTTTCCATAACAGTAACTTGGATTAGCTGATCCCGGACTCGATACTGATAAATCGGACTGAGATAGTCCCGTGTTTGTGCTTCCGAATGCTTTCGTGTTATCGAATCCTGAAACAGCGTGAACAAATCGTCTCTAAGATCGGGTCAAAAGATTTGTGGGATTTTACGAAATCTACCAACCGGCTGCACGGTCGTCAGGGGCCTCTTCTCGGTGTACCAGAGCCTGCTGATCCGTAACTGTGGGTCTGAGGTCGTCGATGGAACCCCTATTCCCGTCAGCATCGTCGCTCTGGTATTCAGGCTGTACTTCGACGACGAACGAGCATCCACCGGCGTCGTATTTGTGATTTTTGGTGTCCTCCATCGTTAACTGAAAATAAAGTCAGAATCCGATGATCATTTTGCATCCAGAAGTGTGCGGAGTATATGTGAGGTCGTCATAAGGTCGTAAGCGATAGCGACGTCCTCTGACGACATTCCTTATCGCGGATACAAGTTTACTCCGGTATGCGAGGACATTAGGGTCGGATATACATATTTGTATACGGTTAATGTTACTTCTGGATTGGTCCATCGAAAATCAGTGCCTGAATGAAGCTGATCATGAGGTTGATTGTTTTCTCGTAAATTAAGGCCTGCAATCGGCTCGGGGACTCGAGAAAAAAGTTTTGCGATAGCATACGATGAGCGCGATGTGACGATTTCTATAATTAACGTCGTTTTATCAACAAGTGCAGGATGCAATTACGTACAAGATCTATGTCGCTAATCAAGTTTATGATTATAAATAAACTTCTGACCAGTGGACATTGAGTCAACGCATGCACGAGATATTGTACCAGCTGCTTAATCAACGACCGGTTTTACCCAACCTTGTGAAGTGAATGCAACAAACGATATAAAAGGATGAAATAACTTCACCAAGTCTTTAAAATCTTTGCACCCGATCGTTATAAGTTCATAGTCACGCGCAAAGACCAAATATTGCTCTTCTCGGAATGTCTGGTAATCAATTCGCACCACGCTATCGAATTGGTTGTTCAATTAGCTCGCGTTTCGAGACACATGAATTTCCGGCATGACAGTGGAATGACGCTCAGCTACTATATTGACACTTGGGAAGTAAGAGGCACTGAGACATAGGAGATATCACGTGGAGTGGACCCTTTGCATGGCTTCGTGACGGCGGCCCCATCTCGACACTGCGATACAGTCTACTTCCAGGCCTGTGATCTCTAGTGGCAGGTCGTGTTCCGTCAACCGGTGATGTAATCGTGTAATTCGATTGCGATGATCAACCCCACTCCGCCCTTGGAGTCTCTTGAGCACCGTAACTGCATGATGATGATGGAATGCCGATTGATGTCTACAAGCTCTGAACATGCAACGTTGGCTACGCTGACTATTCATGGAAAAATGTTCTACTATAGTCGAAACAACGAACGCAAGGAACATCTGTGGGTGTTGAGAGCAGCTCGTTAAGTCGAGATTGATTGCGCATTACTATGCAGGATACCGTTATGTAAATCTTAGGTAACTAGGTAAAGGTGGAGGCGCTCGGAACCTAAAGCTAGTTGACTACACGACCCGCTAGTAACTTGACGGTTTCATTAGGGCGACGTTGGATGGATCAACCTAATCTCGTCGCGGCTTTCGAAAACAGGGAATCAAATTAGGTAAAGTGATCCTTAACTCTTAAGGGATTGGGGTGAACCTCCTTCCATTCCAATATTCACTCGGCACAACGAATCAGGCAGGGTCGATTTGGCAGAGGCGTTCAGTCAAGGTCGAGTCGGAGCACCCTGGTTGGCAGTGTGCCATTTGATACTGTCAAAACGATTCGACGGGCTATTTGATAAACGGTCGTTGCTGGGGACCATTCTTCGCCCTGGAGTCATCAGATACGGACGACCCATTAATTCAGGGGCTCGAACATTGATAAGCTTCGGGATTGACGAAGATTCCCGGCTTTCTACACGCTCAACAGTTTGGACGGTTGATTGTTTCCGAGGCTCGGGTTGAGCCGACAAACTCCCGGGGGCTCACCCGGATAACCCTGTTACTTTCAGACCCTGCAGGAAACCTAACAAGAACGCTGGCTTCCGAAATTGGCCGTCTAACCTTGGCCTCCTCTCGCGTCAATGGAGTTCAATAAGTACGAGCTTGTCAGACCTGTGTCAAAGGTGAAATGACACGCGCGATATTGGATCAGGTCAGTTCGGCCGAGACCCCAGTCAGGTTTCTTGAAGAAGCCTGTATATCTTTCGAACAGTCTATCGCACATGAAAGACTGTAGGGAACTTTTTGTAAGAAATTCTAAGAGGTTCAAAAGTGGTTCAGGTCGCTTTTCACCTAGGGACAACCGGAAGTGAAATATCGGCAAAAGAGAAGGAAGTCCATTAATTTCGTGAATAATTTCGAGGATGGTATTACTTAACGAGTTTCGGTCTGTGGAGCGACGGCTACAGGAGTCTGCGGAAGCAACCAATCGATATGAGCTGGGTAATTAAACGCGCATTCGCGCACCGAGTCTGGCTCGTTGAGGATGAGGAAACAACCTGAACGACATCATTGGGGGCTGATAAAATTGGAACAGAGAAGCTCTTGATTACGGCCAAAATCAAGGAGTCTTGCTTACCCCTCGCTCTTCCGTCTCTACGATGAGATGGTTGTTCTTCAGGGTGAGGGTAATGATGTTTCCGTTCGCATTTTTGCTCGTGTGATTCCCCGGGGAGCTGTAATCCCCGCTGCCACACATACCGAGTTCTGCGATCACCTCGGTCTCGCAGATGTATCTGTTTCCGTCGAGGCCGTTCACCAGCTGGAAGTAGAAGAAGAAGAGGAGAAGGATTAAAATATGAACAGCTTTTTAGAGTGATTCGACATTTGGATGGAATGTGGATGGATCCCGAGTTAGCAACTTTGGTGTAAGTTTCCAGTGTGACTTTTTGGAACAGAGTGAAAGCTTACTCGTCGATTTTCATCAGTGGGAACGAAGTTCCGGTAACTTTCAGCACCTTAATGACGGGTGGAAGGAAATTTTGTGTTCTTCTTCGGACGCGGAGTGTCTCGGTATCGAGGGAAAAAATAAATTTACACATTTATCAGCGAAGGGGCTACGTGATCTTAATATTAAAGGAAACGGAAGAGAATTAGACTCTGAAAACTTTGTAAGAGACTTCCGGGAAAAGGGAAAATCGACGAGGGAGTGAATTTAAGTTAGTCAAAAAGATCCTCCGGGAAAAAGGGTTGGGAATATTTTTTCGTGCCACTGTCACTTCCGCCTCTTCAAAAGGATATCTTCACCGGTTTCTTCGGTGCAGTTCAGTCTACCGGAAGTTCACAAAGACAGACACTACAGGGGTTGGGAATTCTCTCTCGCGGTTATATACCCGAAACTTTTCACTTTTTGATAATATTTCACGATGAAAAATCTCTTTTCCACATTTCATCTACAGTGTGGCTAAAAGGTTGTTGAAAAGTTTCCTTTGATGCTTGGGTAGGTCTCATTAGTTGGCAATAAATTGCAATTCAATTACGGCGGCTTTTAGGTCGCCGCAGCTGACGTGAACTTTAAAAATAATTGTATGCACATAAATATTATACCTCTCAAAATCATACAACTTCTCGGAATTAAGTTTGAACTCAATTACAAAGTTTTACACGGAAAAATTCTCTCAAACCGCAAGGTAATTATTTATGAAATAGGACGGAGAAAATTTAAAGCAGGTGAAAGAAAAAAAGAACGAGTGAATTTCACTGGAGAATTTTTAACGACTATTTTCAATTTAGTTTTCTTCTATTTCGCAGAGAGATGTACAGGAAGAGAAAGGAATTGGCAATTTAAAGGAAAAGTTCAACTCGCGATGGGTGGATAGATGGGAGAAACGTCTGTAGCTAATGTCGTAAGGATAGTTCGATACTTCCTTCCTTGTATACTTTAAATTCTATTTTCCGGAGGCATTCCCGTTCCGAGTAATCGAGTCCGTACCAGAAACGATCGTAGGTGGTTTACGGAGATTCAGGAGGTCCCCGGAGGCGGTTTGCTCCCCGTACGTTGTACCCATTTTTACCACAATACCTACAAAACACACAATTTCTCACAGAGAATTGTCTCTACGGTCGTTTCAACACCGCGCAATTCACTTCTTCTATTCTCTTTCACCCTGTGCAAACTTTTTCTAGTCGAAAGAATTATGCCACGGTTGTCATTCTACAGCGACTAAAATCGTCGGATGGATGAATAGCAGAAACGTTACAACGTTACTTTTCAGTTTCGTGAGAGAAGAAATTCAGCAACCGATGTTGAACTGGTGGAATTTTCCTACGAAGCAGAAAAATAAGGGATTGACTACTGAGAGGAACTCAACAGAAATGCAAGATGGCGAACCAACCATATTTCTAGTAATTGATCAGCCGCCAGAAATAAATTAATTGGCATTCCTGAAGTCATAATCAAGTCTCATGAAAGTGAAGTCGAATTATCTTCTGCATCCTGTCAAAGGCATTGAAAATGTGCTTAAGTTCGACGAAGTCTCTCGAGGTTCTATAAAACTTCACGCAGTCCGGTCAAATCCTGTGTCTCATGAATTTTCACAGAATTTCAAGTTTTCATCTTTTCAAATTCCTTAAGTTTCACAAAATCCTGCCAAATTATAACGAAGTCATATGAGATTCTATGGAATCTGCCAAAGTCCTATGAAATTCTATTACAATCCTTCAAGTCCTTCAAGTCCTGACGTAGTCCTGACGAACGGGTTTCTTCTCACATCATGTGCCATTCAATTTCCCACTAGATATGATCGGAGTTGCTGGCGTATTGGATTCAATTAAGTCAAAAAAGCTGATCAACTCGTCATTCGTTATACTCGTCGTTAGTGGGACCAAAGAGGAGGAGGAGGAACCATTCTCACGCAAAAAATGTTGTGTCTAATCGAAACGTGTTCGTATGAGACAAAGCTTCACCTAGTAGCCATGTTTTATAGCAGTCAAAAGTGCTGAATTTAATGAAAATGAGACATTGAGGACATAAAATTAAGTGAAGGAATACTTTCATGAAATTATAGACATGAATCTTCACTGCGTGATTTTATTCAGGAGAACTTTGAAATGTTTGACTGGTAACTGTGGCTGCTAGCTTCAGCCTCATTCGAATCGTGAGACCTCCTACTAAATTAGATAATTTTTTCTCGAAAATAGATAACTTCTGAGGGGGAAGTTCCGGTGTCTCAGTATTGAAAGGATTTCTCAAGAATATTTCTGTAGGAAATGGTACTAGCACAGAATCTCCGAGCGGTGATGTAACCTAAGCTTCGGATGGTTGGCCTCCGGTCGATGACTGTCTGGGATCTAAGACATACGGTCACAGACATAAATTGTCGGTAAGCGATGAGTGAACGAGAATAAAAAATAAAAAAAATGGACCAGGTACGTACATCGTCCCGTTTACTTGTCTGGAAGACTCTGCCCGAGTTCTATGTAGCAAAACATCGTTATTTGTATTCGGATATACGGTAATATGAAAAGATTGAAAAAAGTTTTCTTTGTTTATGGACCTTGATTCATCCGCTTCGTGGACCTGAAAGAGCGTGGAATTATTTTCGAATCATGGGTTAATCGACCGGTGTGATATTCCGGTCTCTTCTATAAAGATAAAACCTCGTTCTTCAATTAATCTATCTTTTTCATGCTCCCCTGTCTCTACGAACATTACACAGTTTGGTTATAAAGCCTAACGTATATAACGATCGCACTTCGTATTTAATTCAATTTGTTCCACGGGGCCGTAAGCGGTTCACGTTTATAATATCATGCGAGTATAATTTACAGTTTCATTAACTGCTAACGAGTTAATAGTTACGACTATTTTATTTCATCTTTTTGTTCGTCCCGTTTCGCTTCGATATTCACGGTCTCATAAAAGACACCTCGTATACACGCGTGGGATATTTAGGAATAAGATTCTCATTCAAAGTTCATCCGGACTGCCTAATGTATCCCCAGTTGTCTAGACGCGGTTGAATGTCAATGAGAATCGTGTGCCTTTCTTTGGCAGCATAAACTATCTTCTTAAAAGACAAGAGAGATACGGGAGAAAAAAAAAGGAAAGAAACAAAAATACGAAACAAAATAAAAGAAGAAGAAAAGTATAACCGCACACTTAATATGGACGTCATATTTTGTTTGTGACAGAGAACCGCGGAATGAATGTCAAATAGTCGCGCCGTAAATCGTAGAGCAACAACAGCAACGTGCGATGTTATATATATTGTTTTTTACGCTATTCCTGTTTATTTTTATACTCTCATGCCGTGTGGGCGATTTTTTTTTCTGGTATGGCAAAAATCCACGTCAGGTCCAGTCATTCCAATGTGATTTTACACTCCAACGAGTAGAAATATGGTCCCCATAAACGTTCATATCCGAAGAACATTTGGCGTTGAAAATTTATTCAACCGAAAGCCGGGCTCTTGAATTCTAAACCTGAACTCAATGAAGGAATAAATAGATCGAAAATCGGCTCCAGGTATTTTCAAATAGAATCGTGCTCGGAGGCTTCGTGACTAGATTCGTCTACTGCCTCTATGTACAGCTAGTGGATTCCAAGCGTGGCCTTGACCGGTCTCAAGTTCGTTTGAATGGCGTTTGCAGAGTTCCTTTCACCGCGACTAGACTAGCATAACCGGTTTTCACGGAAGACTAGCGCCAGACACTCGCTAGACAGACGCTAGACACTAGTTAGACACTACAGATACGCTGGACGCGATAACCGAGTGTTGAGCGCGGCCAAGGTTATGGAAATCAAGTTCCAGTCTGAGAGAGAGAGAGAGAGACAGCAACAACGTTTCTCGTAGCGCTGATGCCTGTACGTCAGAGAATGCATTAGAATTTTTATTAGAGTTTTCAGTCACGTCTCTATTACGGAAATAATGGTTTACAGGATCAGAATTATAACGATTTTGAGGTTGTGAGGATCAAAACGCCTTTTTTAAACACAAATTTCGACTATTCGACTAGAAATTAGCGATAAAATTTGCCAAATTCATCAGTAACCAAGGGATTTCGGACGTCACCTTTTTCTATAATTTCACATTATTCTAATTCTCTTGCGTCCCAGAGTCCCAAAGCGAATGAACTCACCAACTTGCAATGAATACCTACATTGTTTGAGGTTAGACTCTAATCGAGAACGTCTAGCGTCTTTTAGAGCGGGTGCCATATTGACGAAACGCAGAGAGAAGGGGACGGGTCAATGATCGCCAAATACAGCGTTACGTCATATTAGAACGGCGCCATGTCATTAGAAGTTAGATCATATCGAACAATTATGTATAGTGCACTCTTATTGCGAGTCGAAGATGACTAGAAAGGGATTGCGAGCCTGACTTCATCGAAGCAAGATAGACAAGAATGACCCTTTTTTAGGTTAGATATTCGCTATAGTTAGACGTAGAATGCGAGTGTTTTCTTCTGACATCCCAAACAACCGTCTAGTCTAGCCCATTGTTATTGTGGTTCGAAGGTACCCTGCGAGGAACTTTAGACCCCAATTATCTGCAAAGTTTGACATAATGGAACTGGTTTCAGGATCTATGAGGCGTATAGCCTCTCCCAGATCACAATCATTGCTTCAGTTAGACGACACATCAATGCTTACGTTCAAATGTTGGGAGAAAAAAGTCCAGCACATCGTCATGGCCAGTTGAAGACTCCCAAAAGGGAATTTCGGACCTTACAATCAATTTAGTCCAAAAACTGACACACAAAGTAGACTGTTTGACTCATTTTCGGAATCATCAGTATAGTTAGACGAAAGATCAGTGGCTTCATATGAAATCTCAGACAACCGACTGTCATGTTGTGATTGCGAGTGAATTGTACGCAAGAAGGGATTAATGGACACTGTTTGAGGTTAGATTCGAGTCGATTCAGTGTCTAGCATCTCGAACATTCATTTACATGATAGATCGTAGTGAGTGTCTTTGCCCTTTGATGAAGTTTATCCATCCCACATTGAGTTGTGAGAATGTAATTGTGGCAAATGGTGAATAAACGTACTGGTACAGGAGGCGTGGGTACAAATTTTGAGTGGTACCTACGTTTGACCGCCACATCCTTTTGCCTGTATGACACGCAACCGGAATATCTTTATTTTTTTATTTTGACCCGGGCTACGAAATAAGCTTTGTGCCAGAGGCTGATGACCCTGACCGTACGAGGGCCGTTGCTCCTGTCGAGAGTTGTTAGAACCTCTCTGCCAGGAGAGCATTACCTCAGTCAATTTTGTACATTAGTATAATGAAAATTCAGCCATTTCGAAGAAGAGAGAGAGGGGGGAAGATTGAGATTCCGATCGCCCATCGTGATATTAGAAGGTCCCATTTAGCCCGTTTAAAGAACAGTTATCCTCATTTCGGAGTATTAAACGATTTTGGAAAAACGAATAAACTAACGTCAGCTCTGAAGTCAAGTGGGTTGTCCATTCGATCGCGAATCTTGTCCGGGCAGTTTTGATATAACTCATCTATTTTTTTTCTCTCCCCTCCCATTTTTCGCGTCCATGTTATTTACGACCCGAAGATATTCCAGTGCCTTCGAGCTTGTAATTCTATGGCATTACTGCAGGTTTTTTTCTACTACTACCTACTACCTCTTTGCCACAAGTATAAGACTCGATATCCGATGCCGTAATCGATTAGCCGGTGAGGCCATCACGCGAGGAGACGTAAATCCTCCGCCTTGGTACTTGACCTTCCGGTTTCTCTCGATCGAGAAATCACTCTGTGGTGACAACGAGTTCGAGAACCAGCCGAGTCGACGTGATTTATACCGGCAATTACCGAGACGGCTTCGAGTCACTGATGTATGCCGGCGGAATCTAATCTCGTTATCATCTTGATGCCAGCCTTCCGGATCCGGAACCAACAGAATATGATATCTGGGCGATTGGATTTACGCCAGAGCTCCCATATCGGTCGTTAGGAACTCGTTCGAACCCAAAGGTCCGTAAAGAGTCACCGGTGGACCAGGTCGGTCCCATGGCTCAAACCCACAAAGAAATGTCACCCGAGTTCCTCCTGTCCCATATTCTAAGGCCTTTCACCTCGCGAGGCAGGGTCGTGGCTGGACCATTTTTATCGACTATGATTTCTCGAAGGCGCTTTCGAAATGTTTGATCGGTTTTTTTCTCTCCACCTTTTATTTGCTGAGAAAATCTGCATAAGGTTTCAAGACGGTCAAACGTGGCTAGAAAAAACAGAAAAGGTTTGGATTTTTGGACGGTCTGTATCGTCGGGTTATAATTATATTGATTTAGCTCATACCGCCGGGTACTGAATTAATATTCAAGTCAAATTTATACTTTTGTCATTTAGTTCGTACGGAATTTAATTTAACCTTTCATTCAACGTACCATATTAGCATCGCTCCGAAATAACGCGGTTAGAATATTGATGATTTGTTTTTGATTCGCCGAAAGCGGAGGAATTCAAAATTACTATAAATTCTCCTAAGAATCTGCATCGGTGAATCATTTGCCGGAAGAATCGGCTAAGTCAGGTTCGAAAAATTTTCAAGATGGATGTGAATAATAATAACAATAATAATAATTCATTTAGGTCCATAACAATATTGGATAAGGACAAAAGTACACGGATACAAAAACATGAAGGACAAAAGATCGAGAGAAAACAGGAGAACGATGCTGAAAAGCAGACGAAAGCATGAGGTAAAAACAAAAATTGAAAAAACAGATCCTGAGTAATGAATACTAAAGCGATGAAGATTTATATAATTAAATGATGAGGTTCCGGATAGTTATGAACAAAAACAAGCATAAAAATGAATAGTAATAAAAGTAGATATACGAATCTCACAACAAACGATGGAATTGTTCTCGAATTCCCGTTCGCAACCCGAAATGAGGAAACGTCTGCATGTGATCATTTTTTTGTTTGACAATATCTCGAGAATGAGTGAACGGATTTTAACGATTCTGGTCTCAATCGACGAGTTTTTTTGGAACTTAAAACCCCTCAGATTCTGAAGTCAATCGGCCTCGCAGTTTTCGAGGTACCGAAGAAACGAAATTTCAAAACGCTGAGCTACTATAGACAGTGCTTGAACTTCGAAATTTTTGCTTCTCCACTTCCCAATTTTCCACTTTTTCGTCATCATGTTTGGGGCTGGTTTCGTTATCGGAAGAGGCAAGCAAATTGTCTTTGAAATCGCGTGAAATCTGTTCAAGAGAAAGAGTCCGTTAAAGAGTACTAAGTGTTGATGGAGGGATAAATAATGATTCATGAACGCGAGTAGATCAATAACAGACCGTAGCGTACGAGTCACAATAAACTCTGGTCGAGTTTAATAATGATAAAATTATTTGCACTGGATGTGTGATGGTGTGGTCTACGTCTGTGCGGAGCTATGCGTCGTAGCAAACATCGCGTATCAGAATTAAACTATCAAAGTAATCTAAACACGTCTGCAATACTTCCTGCGCCGGCTAGACGTACCAGCCTGCAGTCTTATCTCCCCCCGCCAACGTTACACCGTCGTACCCATATACTCTCGTTAGAAACTCCGATAACAAACCCATGGAATGCATCCGAGCAGTACGCAGAAATATATATTTTTCGCAACCTCGTCATGGCGTCGCAGAACGTATTCAGCCTCCCGTTTTTCTGTGAAGGCGATATCGTCCTATGTACTCTATCCAGAATATCGAGATCACTTTGACGAATAAGAAAAATGTACAATTCAAAGTACTGATCGGTATCGCGATCCCATTCGTCAATCCGTCGTAGATAGATCAAGGTAATTGTTCAGCGTCTCGAAACCGGAGTTCTATCATTTTTACAAGTCAGCCTTGGCATCGTTTGCTATTGAAATAATATTTTCAGGCCTTAATCGAAAACGAGGGCAGCGTTTCATGAATTTTAAATCCCGATGCATCCACAGAGTCTGAAACCGAGCGAGGGAGAAAAAAATTTAACGAACACCTGCGTACACCGCGAATGTCTCGCCTTTGGTAGACTAACTCTCGCAAGAATAGTTCGGAGCGTTAGTTCAAGGTTATTTGAGACGGAAGTCTGGCTCATGTGTTTAGAATAACACCGCCTCAGGCGAGCTCGACTAACGAAGGAGATATGGTTAGGCTCTTGGTCTGACCGGTTGTTAGACTGGTCTGCACGGTAACATAGGTTAGTGACACAACAAGGCCAACGAATTACCAGGCGTTAGGTTTCGATTTCGCGGAAAAGGCGCTCGTACGGCAAATTAATTTCACACCCAGCGCGGCGTCTTCCTCTTCGACACATTTTCAAGGCTCGATAATTCTAAGACGCCTAAAGAAAGAGACGCTGGATTAGACTTCTGCGTAGCAACATAGGTTAGTGACACTGCAATGGAAGGCCGGCTGGTTGTATATCGATGATTAGAAACGGCGTCGTGATCGGAGTGTTGCGCAACCTCCAGACTATGAAATTCTGTGCAGAGATTAGGAATATGATAGAGCGCATTGTCAAGTGAGCATGACGAATATGAGCGTAGGTTAGTGACATCGGGTAGAGTCGAACGTCTTCGAAGCGTTTGAACATTTTGTGGGCGTCTTTTCATCGTTTAAAATGAGATTTTTTTCTAGGTCATGAGGCAGGTGGGTGGAGGTAGATTTTTTCCTTCTCCATTAGGTTCGACTACTCGACGCGAGAAGAGGAAAGATATTGGGAAATAAACGAGAGTCACCACGTTTTTAACAACGATAAAATACGGCCAATGTGTGATACGTAACACTTTCGGATATAATAAGGTGGCGAATAAATAAAGTCAATGATCGTTCCGAAAAGAGAGACTTGGATTTTCGCGGAATATATTTAGACGTGATCTCGAGAATCTTATAGCTTAATCGATTCATCGAGTCTTCTATAATTATAATCGCCTAGTTCGAGTCATCGAATAATGGAAACCGTCGAGTAATCGATTTTCTAATTATAGACTAAGCGAGAAATTATCCAAAAACTTGACCTCTCATGCTATTATGTCATTAGAGTCATTAAAACAATTTGGAGAAGGTTTTCAGAGAATGAATTCCACATAAGAAGCTTCAAGCTGCGATTCGGACTGTATAATTGCAACAATTATGTTCTCCGATTTTTCTTTCAATTGTGACCCTTCAAAAAATTTGGAAGAACAATTTTGACCAGAAAGTACGGGCGCCTTAAAGCTGGAATATCGATTTTCAGGATGCATTCTTGGAACTACATTTTATTTCGATATTTTTTTTTAGCGAGAAGCAATTATTCTTCGAAAGAAAAATGTCATTTTCGGTCTTTTGGTGAGTCTGAAAGAATTCTGGGAAACATCTCGACGGCCGCTATTAATATTGTCTTATGTTTTCGTTTCCATTTGGAAAAGACCTATCTGAAAATGGTTCGGGGTAAAAGACTTATCTCCTATGCTTATACACAGGACTTAAGTCATTTACCCCGAGCCATTTTCAGATAGGTCTTTTCCAAATGGAAACGAAAACATAAGACAATATTAATAGCGGCCGTCGATCTATTTGATGATTTTATCTGGAATTTTTGACTCCTTTGAAATTTAGACGATTCCATCAAGTTCACGATTATGAAATCAATCCACGAAAGAGGAGAATCCGTAAAATGCTGGACAAAAAATCAACTAACGAGCAAGTAAGTTTAACGCTTGATTTGTAATTTCAGTGCTATTTTCCTCATTCGATGATACAATTGAGATATTGTTCGAAATTACACAATAGTTTCACCGCAGTGGAATTCTAGAAGCTGGACGCTGAAACTTTAGTCAGTGATGAAAGATTCTGATAGCTAGTTTCAAATAACGAAAATATATATATATATAAATTGATAACTTTTTCATCATTGTGGAGTCTTCCAAACTTTGTTACAACTTTGATAACACGCTTATTTCAAGATTTCCAAAGAGGTGCATCGCGGTAATGAGAAGATAACAATTGGATGAATCAGAGGATGAGATAACGGTAAAATAGTATTAATTAATTCAGAAAATACATTCATTGATGAGTTTCAGGATGAAATTGGATGGAAGGATTGTGACGCAGTCTTATTTCAGGAGCTGATCACTCCGGAGCCATTCGAGAGTCTAATTACTGCGAGTGCAGATATATATAGTTATATGAACCGGCGTTCCCAAGTATTTCGCAACTGACCTCTGCAGTCTCTGTTTGCATAAACCATAAAATCTACATTGTTATCTACTCCATACTAACGCGCATAAGCTGCGTGCTACCGAGAAACGGTGACTCGAGTTTTACACGGTATAGTCCTGCAGCAGAAAAGCGCATGATATGTACGTAGAATGAGCCCATCGAATACATCCGACAATGAGAAGTAGAGGCGATTGGCACTGGAACTAAGGTGACTCCAGTGGCCATGAGCGAAAAACGCACACTGCACGCTGTGCTATTTTACTCAGAAACGAATATTTACTACCTTCGGCAATGAATCATCGCATAGTCCATTTCAGTCCCCGGACCACCTCCTCGGGGCATGGTGCTTAACAAACTTACCGAATCACTCCCAGATCTCATTAATCTATTTTTTTCCAATTATCTTGGATTAGAGAACCGTTAGAGGTGGCAGACGGTCATACTCAGCGCCAGTTCCTGTTTGCTAATAAGGAACGTCGAGTATCCTTGAGTTTTAGAATTGTCTAAGACACGAGGTCGCAGACGGTCATTCTATTTTTATACTTCTAACGTCTAAGGATCGTCATCCTCGCCCGGTTCGTTACGTAATATCACCTTGAATCTCCCACCTGTAATCGAGACCCGGAATAAATGCTACAGTAGGACACCGCCTGTTCACACACTCGATTTTTCTCACTATGGTGACACGGTGACACTGTGCGCTGCGCGCGCCGCCTTCTAAGCCCGAGGAGTGGGGGACTGTTGAATAATCGAGGTAGGCGGGGTTCTACTCTAACTAATGTGAATAATAAACGGGCAAAAACCGAATAAATGTATGGATAAAGTTCCAAGTCCCGGATCATCAAGTTCAGAGTTAAAAATAAATGTAATTTTTGAAAGACATCGTACCGAATTGTTTTTGTGTGAAAGTACTCCAACTGGAGAGTATCGCGCTAAATTTTTGCGGATAAATATTAAAAATGGGAAAAGTTATGAATTTTTTTAATAGAAAACTTTGTGCTTAAAAACAAAAAATTTACAATTTCGTCGATCAGAGCATGGTTCTCAATGTTCAAATTATGTCTCTGAATTTTCATACTAAAAATATAACGCCTCGTAATTTTTTTTTCATTGTACTCACGGTAAGAATGTCCATCGAGATTATGATCGCAGATTCTAGTTTCTAATTGGCTTTTATATAATGGGATGAGAACGTGCGGATGAAACTTGTTTTGAGCAATAAAAACTGATTTTTTATTAATTTTTTCTCTCTCGAGCCGCAGGAGTAGGCTAGAAATAATTCATTATTTATGTACAACTTATAATGCTGTCTCTGTGTGTGAGAGAATTGTTGAATTCCTATTTATATTTATTCTTTTTAGAAGCTAAATAAGCAGAATATATCCGAGGCGATTATGGCCTCGGTGGTCTTTGAGGAATAAAAAAAAAAATGTGAGAATGTGATTTTTAACAAATTACACTAGCTCAATATACGTTCATGATAAAAGCTGTTCACACCGAACACTGTGAAAGACTGGCTCCTTTCTCCCGCTGACAATGAGATTGAATCTGATATTTGAAATATACGAGCTCGCAGGATCTAAAAATCATTAAAGATAAATTCACGTCTAATGACATAGATCGATCGATCCGTGTGAGGAAATTTCGAACGAGGTGGGGTACCGGTATACAGTTAGGTCAAGCCAAGGTCCCTCGGAGAACCTGATCGCGTTAGAATGCTAGACCGAAGCGGTGGGCCCAGAGGCATGATGAGAAATAATGATGGAAAAAAAAATGACCAAGGTTAAGCTAGACGAGACGAACTATACGATTACAAAATCGCGATATGACGTAAGCAGCATCTGTGCACTAGACCGAACTTTGACGAAGACGAAGATAAAGACGATAAAGAAAACGCGTTTGTTTCTGGAGCTATAATGAAAAGACAGACTCTTTGATTATAACGAACAAAATTCAACCTTCATTAACGGCCACCGCATAACGGAATGAAAATGAGCCAAGTTTTAACGACCAAGCCACACCGCAGCGACACCCCGAATACGTGGGAAGCGCCAGAGCCAGGATTCTCAAAGACAGAGAATAATTGCAGTCTCCTCATACAAAGAGGACCTGGTGCAGGCCAAGGAGTTAACTCGGACCTAGCATAATTCAAACTTCGATCCTTCGAGAAATGATGTGACGTCACTTTTCAGTACAAGGAGCGTCCCTGGATAGTTTTACCCGATTGAAAGTCAATTTCTACGTGGGAAGCACTTCACACTTTGGGTCTCATAGTGAGATGGTGAATTCTGACGTCACGGCATCCCCAATTTTGAGATATCAAGGAAATGGGCCAGGTTGTGGATCACGTGAGGCGTGTTCGAGGAACGATACTCGAAACCACGTCACGTAGTTGCTTGACGGCAATTTTTCAGGGACGAGAAATATATACTCTTTCTTAAGATACATGGTCGAGGATAGCTATTCTACTACTAGACGGGTGGTACGTGATCAAGAAATAAATACTAGTTCCTCCTTTGCGAAGAACGATTGCACGATCATTTCAGCTTCCTGAGGTACGCATAGAGATGTAACAAAGAAAAAAAGTAGGAGCACAGCTGGAGAGGAATTATTAATGCTGACTGAATGTCATCGAATTTGGTAGACCGGATCGATTCGAGCCGCGGATAAAAGCCAAAAAATACTCTGGTCCTTGTATCTTAATGGCTTTTCATAGACGAACCTGAGTGTGTATATATAGCCTGAAAATTTATAACTAGACAACCGGTTAGCATAGAGACTGACCTCGGTTCGTCTGGCCATGGTAGAATTTGTGTACGTTCTAATACGAGTCTGGCTTTCACGGTGTAATCAAATTCAGGTGCGGATAGGTCAGGATTCTATCAACGTTCTGTTACGCAGGGTTTTCAATCTCGCTTAGATCGTTAGAAGCGGTTTGACAGGATCGTGGATCGAAATAACCTAACGGTACTTTCGTAATTCAGTTCCCAAAATCCTGACCGTGACCTACCCCCTTTACCCGATTGGCATTCTAACTTGTTGCCAGCCAGAGACCCGGCGTTTTATACGAGTCTCAGAAATGCTTATCTCCTGCCGAGACGTCGAAGTAATCTGCATAATTAGCGAATTAGAATGTCCGAAGATTCAAACCGCGTTGATTAACGATCAGCGGTCGCGGTCTCCGCTGAGATCAACGAGTCGCCTTCTTATCTATAATGTCAAACGGTCCGAACTCCTCTTACGGCTGGATGCATCAGAGGCGGAATTTTTATGGCCAAAAATAATTTTTGTGTTAGCCTTCGCCTTCGACTGCGTTAGAAAGCGTCTAACGATAAACTGAAACCGAAAGTGTGAGTTCCTTTCGTGAATCGTGACCCGAGTGAAACTCTCACTTCAAGGACTCGAACGGAAGTGGAATAAAGAGAAGCATTAGACGGTATGGAATAGGAGGTCTCGAGGCATTTTGTGAAATCGGCCCACTTTTTGAAGGACAACGATACAGCTGTCCGGAAAACAGGCTACGCGGGCCAAAATTATCGAACGTCGTATTTCTACAGTAGCGAACACCAAGCTGTTACCGAATTAGCATGAGTGTAAATGGTCGCATGGTAATTAACATACTTCATGAATACCTCTGAGTTTGAGTGCTGGAGACCCCCCCGATACGCCCACGCCGCAGGCGAAGGCCTCAGTTACACACTTTTTTCTGCATCATCAAACAAGACCCTTTGATCTTTGATTAGAATTTCTAATGCACTCTGGCATCGAACATCATTCATAAATTGTTGACCCCCTTGGTCTCATTTTTTGTTCACTTGATCCTCCAACATATAACATATCCAACCAACCATATCCAACCAACATAACATATCCAACATAACGTTAGACTGATGGAAAAAAATTATCAAGGAGGGAAGTGAATGATTCTGAAATATCAATTGAAAATTTACTGTCATTTTTCCGGACTTGGAAGGGAAAATTTCGGTTGATATCCTCGGAGGGTCAAAGACTGGGTCTGCCTTTGATATTAATTCCAGTCCGTTCTTTCGCTGACCGTGCCAAGATATGTCAGACGGCTCGATGACCCCTCGGAATTTCTAACGTGTCTAGGCCGTAGTAGTGGATAGTGAATGGGAATCTAGGTTTCTAACGATTTCACTTGAACTTGACCGAGCTGGACTCTCGTGGCAGGATTTTTTTTTTTCACGGACATTCTGCTCTACTGGATTGCAATTACATCATCATTGCAAGAGTGAGAGAATCGTTAACAAGCTAGGGGAACACGGAACGTCTTGAATGGCGGGGGTCATTTTTCATCCTTAACAATCGATTGACCATTTCCAGGAGCTGGATACCCAGAACCTTGAATTAATAAAGCACTCCGCGTGATTAGAAGCTGATTTGACGGATGATGATTAACGATTTGATGAAAGAATAAAAAGTTCGCGATCACGTGAGCAGACGAATTTCGCGAGTATGTTACCGAAGCAGGCGGACAAAAGTGTTCGGTAATGAATCCGCTTGAATTTATAGCCGGAATTTGAATGAGAACTCGAGTTACCGCACAGCTATTCGATAGACGGCTACAACGTTACGTAATGAGCGATATTTTAATTACGAAGCTAGATAAAAAAAAATTGAGTCTAGTCAAAGTGTTGCGAATGCGGATGATTGAATCATTGAATCAAATTCATGATTCAGAAAGAATCGAGGAATCAACCGATTATTGTCACAAAAATCAGCCAACAGACCTCCATCAGTGTCTCAATTATCGAAACTAGTTTTTTTTACCGTTAGTTTTCAGGTTCAAATGGAACTGGACTCGTCCGATGGGCGTTTATCGCCTCTGGTCAGATCAAGAGGCTCCCAATGACTACGTAGAATGATCGAGTCCTCTTCCTGTTCGATGAACATGAAATAACTCGTTCCATCGAGGCTCGTACGAGACCCGGATAATCGCAATTGTAAATTGATGTTCGAGTATTTGGACAGTGATAGAAAAACGTGGCAATTGACGTCACAGTTTTCTGTCATCTTGTGCCGAAGACTGAGTGAATTATTGAAATTGTCATTCTCTTCGTGTCGTGAGGTGAAAATATTTGTAGGGCAAAATCGTGTTGCATCGAGGTTGTCCCACTCGTTGAATTAATTTCGGGTCACACTATTTACCGGTCCATGCGCCTAGACCAACGATACGAACGTTGAGTACTCTGCGGTTTTTGGGCTCTAGAGCGAGTGAGATACCGGCTGTAAACCAAGTCGCGAGACGAGCGGTAATCGAGGATTTTAATCAGCACTTTAATGCAGAGAAATCTATTTATAGATTCGTGTGCCGCGGACGGTGAATAGACTTCTAGCCTTCAAGGAGACCTTGAAGTAGTCGGTTATTGGCGATACCATCGATGCTGACGGTTCAATAACAGTTCTAATGAACAAAACCTCTTACTCCGGATTGCTTTCAGTGATTCGATGCGACATTTTTTTCATCGTTGGATTAAAAGAGACGCCTCCAGCCTCGGGGACGTCAGACAAGATGAGTTTTTCGATTGGATAATGTCGTATCGTATTTCACAAGTGAATCCCTGATAGCCTCAGGTCAGCTGATGGCTTCCAGCTATTTTTCAATGCGATTAAGACAACGAGAATTTGGGATATACTGCTTATTATAATTTGCCTCATTGATAATTTCTTTTTTTTACTTCGCAACGGTAAATATTACTCAACTCCCGGCGTGATTGTACGACACACTCAAATCACCGTTGTCGGTATTTTAGATCTGATCATTTCGATACAGGTGTCGAATTACGTGACTGCTTATTGATTCGTACAATTCGTTATATTGTTTATTTGTGATGCAATTTTTTTTTTTTTGTCGGATCGAAATTTCTTGCGATATCGCGGTGTTGTTGTTTCTATTGATTTACGAATTCTGTGAGAATTAAATCACAAGTCAAACAGTTCAGTAGAATGACATGAAATACGTGAAGCACTATACCGTCATTGCAGTAGCATGAATGTGAAAAGAGCCGCGAACCGTGGAGATTCGAATCACAAACCTAGTGAACTACTGTAAATCGGTTATTCCTCTCTATTCAATTATTATGCAAAATCATCGTTGATACTTGAACAGAGTCAAGGTCATCGTATAGTATGCGGAACGGCGTTCAACGACGTGGTTGAATCAATGTGCTAATAATAAGAAATACTTGAAACAAATTTAGTTTTAGGAAGAAAATTAGCCTTTATATTAGTCATGTTTCTTCGAGTCAGCTGAAATCAAGCTCTTCAAGTCAGTTGGAGTCAATTTTATTCGAGTCAGCTGGAATCAAATCTCTCCAATTCAGTTGGAGTCAATTTTATTTGCGTCAGCTGAACTCAAATCTCTTCAAGTAAATTGGAGTCAAACCTTTTCAAGTCAGTTGGAGTAAATTTCCTTCAATTCAGTTGAACTCAAACCTCTTCAACTCAGTTGATACCGAATCTCTTCAATTCAGTTGAAGTCAATTTTATTTGCGACAGCTGGAATCAAATCTCTCCAATTCAGTTGGAGTCAATTTTATTTGCTACAGCTGAACTCAAATCTCTTCAAGTCAGTTGGAGTCAATTTTATTCGAGTCAGCTGGAACCAAATCTCTTCAATTCAGTTGGAGTCAATTTTATTTGCGACAGCTGAACTCAAATCTCTTCAAGTAAATTGGAGTCAAACCTTTTCAAGTCAGTTGGAGTAAATTTCCTTCAATTCAGTTGAACTCAAACCTCTTCAACTCAGTTGATACCGAATCTCTTCAATTCAGTTGAAGTCAATTTTATTTGCGACAGCTGGAATCAAATCTCTCCAATTCAGTTGGAGTCAATTTTATTTGCGACAGCTGAACTCAAATCTCTTCAAGTCAGTTGGAGTCAATTTTATTCGAGTCAGCTGGAAAATCTCTTCAATTCAGTTGGAGTCAATTTTATTTGCGACAGCTGAACTCAAATCTCTTCAAGTAAATTGGAGTCAAACCTTTTCAAGTCAGTTGGAGTAAATTTCCTTCAATTCAGTTGAACTCAAACCTCTTCAACTCAGTTGATACCGAATCTCTTCAATTCAGTTGAAGTCAATTTTATTTGCGACAGCTGGAATCAAATCTCTCCAATTCAGTTGGAGTCAATTTTATTTGCTACAGCTGAACTCAAATCTCTTCAAGTCAGTTGGAGTCAATTTTATTCGAGTCAGCTGGAATCAAATCTCTTCAATTCAGTTGGAGTCAATTTTATTTGCGACAGCTGAACTCAAATCTCTTCAAGTAAATTGGAGTCAAACCTTTTCAAGTCAGTTGGAGTAAATTTCCTTCAATTCAGTTGAACTCAAACCTCTTCAACTCAGTTGATACCGAATCTCTTCAATTCAGTTGAAGTCAATTTTATTTGCGACAGCTGGAATCAAATCTCTCCAATTCAGTTGGAGTCAATTTTATTTGCTACAGCTGAACTCAAATCTCTTCAAGTCAGTTGGAGTCAATTTTATTCGAGTCAGCTGGAACCAAATCTCTTCAATTCAGTTGGAGTCAATTTTATTTGCGACAGCTGAACTCAAATCTCTTCAAGTAAATTGGAGTCAAACCTTTTCAAGTCAGTTGGAGTAAATTTCCTTCAATTCAGTTGAACTCAAACCTCTTCAACTCAGTTGATACCGAATCTCTTCAATTCAGTTGAAGTCAATTTTATTTGCGACAGCTGGAATCAAATCTCTCCAATTCAGTTGGAGTCAATTTTATTTGCTACAGCTGAACTCAAATCTCTTCAAGTCAGTTGGAGTCAATTTTATTCGAGTCAGCTGGAATCAAATCTCTTCAATTCAGTTGGAGTCAATTTTATTTGCGACAGCTGAACTCAAATCTCTTCAAGTAAATTGGAGTCAAACCTTTTCAAGTCAGTTGAGTAAATTCTTCAATTCAATAATTCAAACCTTCAACTTTGAAGTTGATACCGAATCTCTTCAATTCAGTCAGTCAATTTATTTGCGACAGTTGAATCAAATCTCTCCACCAGCTTTGAGTCAATTTTATTTGCTACAGCCGAAACTCAAGCTCTTCAAGTCAGTTGGAGTCAATTTTATTCGAGTCAGCTGGAATCAAATCTCTCCAATTCAGTTGGAGTCAATTTTATTTGCGTCAGCTGAACTCAAATCTCTTCAAGTAAATTGGAGTCAAACCTTTTCAAGTCAGTTGGAGTAAATTTCCTTCAATTCAGTTGAACTCAAACCTCTTCAACTCAGTTGATACCGAATCTCTTCAATTCAGTTGAAGTCAATTTTATTTGCGACAGCTGGAATCAAATCTCTCCAATTCAGTTGGAGTCAATTTTATTTGCTACAGCTGAACTCAAATCTCTTCAAGTCAGTTGGAGTCAATTTTATTCGAGTCAGCTGGAATCAAATCTCTTCAATTCAGTTGGAGTCAATTTTATTTGCGACAGCTGAACTCAAATCTCTTCAAGTAAATTGGAGTCAAACCTTTTCAAGTCAGTTGGAGTAAATTTCCTTCAATTCAGTTGAACTCAAACCTCTTCAACTCAGTTGATACCGAATCTCTTCAATTCAGTTGAAGTCAATTTTATTTGCGACAGCTGGAATCAAATCTCTCCAATTCAGTTGGAGTCAATTTTATTTGCTACAGCTGAACTCAAATCTCTTCAAGTCAGTTGGAGTCAATTTTATTCGAGTCAGCTGGAATCAAATCTCTTCAATTCAGTTGGAGTCAATTTTATTTGCGACAGCTGAACTCAAATCTCTTCAAGTAAATTGGAGTCAAACCTTTTCAAGTCAGTTGGAGTAAATTTCCTTCAATTCAGTTGAACTCAAACCTCTTCAACTCAGTTGATACCGAATCTCTTCAATTCAGTTGAAGTCAATTTTATTTGCGACAGCTGGAATCAAATCTCTCCAATTCAGTTGGAGTCAATTTTATTTGCTACAGCTGAACTCAAATCTCTTCAAGTCAGTTGGAGTCAATTTTATTCGAGTCAGCTGGAATCAAATCTCTTCAATTCAGTTGAACTCAAACCTCTTCAACTCAGTACATACCAAATCACTTCAATTCAGTTGATGTCACTTAAGATTACTTGAAGTCAGCTACAGTTGTGATATGTCAGTTGAAGTTATGTTACTCCAGAAGTCTCGAAAGTCTGAATTGATTGAAATCATTGAGTCATTTCTTACATCGTCATTCCTGATAATGGAAATCAATTATTTTACAGATTATATGGGAGAATAAAAAAAAAATCGCTGTTAATTCACGAATATGAAGGTTCATTCAAGTGCTTCAAGATTCGAGTTGATAATGAATGAGTGCCACGAATGGCTGTTGAATGTTGTCACTTCTGTCTGTCTTCATTCGTAATTGATTAGTAACAGCCGTGATAGCGCAGCACAATTTCGTGTCAAATCGCCAGAGCACTATGATGTGGATCTGATAGTCGTCTATTCTCGACTCTGAAACGAAATCGCACGTGAAGCATACGACGTATGTGGTCCAAAAATCTGCGACTAGACTACACACTAGATACAGATTCACGTATACTTGTGTTTGACGATTAATTACACGCGACCAGATACTTATCCGAATCACCGTTGCCTGATCTAAATACGATTCGAGCCTATCCAAATGGCCATAACCAAAGACACAACGCCCCTGAAATTTCTTCGAATTATTTCCCCATCATTTGCGAAGATACGGTTTTCAAAATGCTCAGCAGTGGAAAACAGAAGAACGTCCGAGACATAAGATGGCGGCTTGACCGTCATTCTCACAGTTAGATCTTTCTGCTGCCTGATTGACTTTGATCTAATTTCACTGGACTGAGTAAGTTTCAGTTTATTCGAATCTTGTTCCGATTTCAGACAAAATTACGGAACTCAAAAATCACTCAGAGATTCATGGAGCGTTCGAGCGTTTCGAAAATATATTTTTCGGCAACCTTTCTAAAATATGCGTAGGTACGCATAGAGTTTAGTGGTCAGTGTTTCGGCGCTTTGAGGTTGTCGGTAAGTATAAGTACCTATATCTCCTTGTCAAAGTTCCGTTATAACATCGAGGCTAATTCTCTTCTTTCTCTCTGTTTCTTTTTCTTCAACTCTCCTCGAACAACCTACCGTGTAGGATTTTTGCCAGATTCCGCTTTGTGCTTGCAGGTTAGACCGCTTCGAATTTCAACAGATGGATTTATTTCCTCTGGTATTTCATACCAGGTCAAACGAATTCCTCCAGTCCGATAAACGGACGTGTCTCCGATTCCGGTGTGGCTACTCCGGGATCTTACAGCGACTCGGGGTGATAAATATTCCATGGCTGAGGAAGCAGGCCTCGAAACTTGATTTATCGTTTTTAAGAACACCTGCTGGAAATTCGTCAGAAATCGGGAATTCAAAGAAGGATAATTCTTGTTTTCAAAAGCCCGCGAAATTCCTCACATGAATCTGTCAATGATCAGTGTTGAAAAAAATTTCCTATGGAAGTGCTGATTTTTTTGGAAAAAACCTGAGGTGGACGTGGACTGTTTCTATCAAATGAAAAACAATACAAGGCGTAGGAAATCCCGGCAAGCATCTGGAATCAGATTGTTTCAACGAGTGTTTATAAAATTGGCCCTGGTCCCTATAATTACCGAGGCAGCGGACCATTTCAGTACACGAGGCGTGACCATAACTTTTTTTAACCGCAGCGTTGTAAAATCTCTGAGCGATTTCCATTGAATAATTGAAGTTGGCAGAAAATTAGCCGATTGATGCATAACAGCTTTTTTTCAGAGAACATCGAATGCTGTTTTTTTTCTTCTTTACTACCATTGAATATTTCTTTTTGATCAGCGTGACAAGTTTTTTTTTTTCGGAGATTATTCTAGCCGATGAAATCACCTTCGATGATAAATGACAGTTGTCACATCTATATGCGAAATTGCCTACTTCAGATGTAACTGGTCAGTTTTTGTAAGCCTGCAGTAGGTACCATAAATTGTGTCAATCGTTTATTGGTCGTTCAGACACTTCTATGCAATTGGTGTAATAAAACTTTTAATGAGATACAAAATACTTATTTTTAGTAACATCAGGACCGTACAGTTTAATTTTTTCGAGTATTCATTTCACTTTCTTCTTGTCACTCGGAAATTTGAAATTTTCAATCTGTACGGGAAACAGAGAAGAAAAACAGAATCGAAGTGGTCAGCGTCAAGAGGGTATAAAAAAAAGTTCCTCGACAAAATTACTTCAGCGAAGTTCCCAACTGGTGAAATAAATGTATAAGAAAAACGATTAGTTTTGCTGACCCCCACAATTGATTGAAATTCAAATTTCGCGGATTTTGTGAACTGTGAAGTCAGTGATTTTTCAAATCTTCTGAAGTCTTTGAAGTCTCTGAAGACCCACAAAGTTTCACTGAAGTATTCATAAAATCTCACAAAGTTTTATAAAATCTTCCGCAGTTCTTCGGGGTCTTTGAAACCTCGGTAAAGTTTCGTTGAAATCTGTGAAATCCTGTCAAGTTTTTCAAAGTCTCAAAACGCTACTTTTTGGAGTGATTGACTCGTCAGTCACGAGGCAATTAATTTTCTGAGGCATTTATCCCCCTCTAGAATTCAGTACGGGAAGGAAGATGAATAAAAAAATTAACCCAAGTCCTTTGATTGACTCGGCGTAAAACTCTCCGGTTTTGTTGGACGGACACGAAGTGCAGTACACCGCAAGTTTAATAGCCTGAATCGTTATAAAGAAATACCCGGGTCACGAAGAAGAGGCTTCGTCAAAAGCCAGCTGGTTAATCTCCGCGAGCAGCCAGAAAGAGAATCATCATCCACGTGAAATTACGACTCTTCTTATTTTCTTCGCTCCTCGTTTTTTGGTTGTCATCTTTTTACCAACGAAAATGTTAAGATTCAGGTACAAAACGAAAAGGGGCGGGGATGAAGATGATCCTCTGGCTGTTGCCAAAATGAAAAATCCATCGTCTTCCGCGGCAGCAGCGGGAGACTCGAGAAACGAGAGGCGGTAAGGATAATATAAAAATAAAGTAAAAAATAAAAGGGGGTTAGGCTAGCAAGTTAGGAAGACACGGAGCGAAGAACGACGGCCGCGCCGCCCTGTTGGCAGAATTGATGATAAATTTCTTTCATATTTCCGCGAGTTCGTTACGTACTACGTATGTATACGTAACGTTTACCGTTTCCCTTGTACTTTTTGCTCAATTTTTTTCGAACCTTTATCTCGCTTTTTTATATTATTTTTGTTTAGTCCTTCGGGCTTGATATACCAGTTCTCTCTCTACGCCCTACCTTCAAACGATCCAACACACTCCTACACTTACCTTTCACACGGGCTTTGAGACCTTAACGTCAACTCCACGCCACTCGCCTTGAGCCAGATGGAATAAATTGAAACCGTGATGAAACAATTCCCCCTAAATTTTATAGAAAATGTTTTATCGAAAATATCCGCGGTGTTTCGTGGACGAAAATTTTGCCCCATTCTCTCTAAATTTGAATCAGTGAAAATTTCACTAATTGAATCAGTGACTTGGTATTTCACTGCAGAAACAGTGACTTGAACCCTTTTTCACTGGAGTATCAGTGAAGTCCATTTCAGCAGTGATTTCACCACTGCTAAACCAGTGCATAACTTCACTGTTTCGTCAGTGACTTTTGTGACGAACGCTAGGGGCGCCGCGTACGCCGAGTCTCTAACCGCCATGGAGCTGCCTACTAACCACGGTCTTGTATACAGGTCTGGGAACTCGAGCGTTTTTCAATGGTGGAGGCTGTCTCACTTAGCGAGGCAAAAATGCTCTATTTCACGAGTTGACCGCTAGGTTCGCTGCAACCCGAGAGTAAACTCCGAGAGAGACAGAAGTAGGTGTTCGTTCTCTGTCTTACACACGTAGTACATACCTATATGTACAGTGGACGATCTGTCACGCTGTTTGGTGACATAACCTGATATCGTTGGTTTTCGGCCGTGCTCTTTTGCGTTAATACGAATCGTGTTTTGCCAAGCATGCTTCCACTAACGATACTTTCGACCTAACTGTCGATGAGGTCCTTGCGAATTATGAATTCACTTTTCCATGCATCGAGCATGCCTCAAGTATATTGTCATATGCCTTGTTTTATTATATTCGGTTAAGAATGCGTCACTTCGTGTACCAAAGAAATCAGAACGCAGAAAAGAGCAATGCCAGGAAAAAAAAATTGTCAAAGCTTAGGACAAATTAAAAAACTTTGTCTGCATACTGATTCTTTCATTTCCCTCCCCCATCAAAATAAGTACGAATAAAAATAAAAAAGTCTGCATAATGATTGTTTTATTTCCATCCCTCATAAAAATAAAATACATCATACAGTATTCGAATTTAAAAATATATATTATATATTATTACCATATAAGATTTGGAATTATTTTTTTACATCCAACTACTCTCCACTTAAAAAGACAGAAGTTATGTACCACTTTGGAATTATATGAATACCATATATGTAATTTATGATCCTAATCTCAAAATTATGATCGTTGATATATTCGTATTAACGCAAAAGAGCACGGCCGAAAACCAACGATATCAGGTTATGTCACCAAACAGCGTGACAGATCGTCCACTGTACATATAGGTATATACTACGTGTGTAAGACAGAGAACGAACACCTACTTCTGTCTCTCTCGGAGTTTACTCTCGGGTTGCAGCGAACCTAGCGGTCAACTCGTGAAATAGAGCATTTTTGCCTCGCTAAGTGAGACAGCCTGGATGAGAGAGTTCCCAGACCTGTATACAAGACCGTGCTACTAACCGCCAAATCGTTCGCGTTCATATGTTGCGTGCTGATTTGGGCGTCGGTTCAACCACGTGAACTGTTCAGTAAAAATCACAACGTAAGTACACTTGCGGATTTATAAAATTCTTCACAATTTGGCTTGTTAGTTGCAAATAATCAATGAATTGTGTGAATATTGCTGTTCACTGTCTTACATTGAATTCCTTATACTTTTGGTAGGTTAGGTTTTCTCACTGCGTCCAGTCTTGGCTCGCTCCGTTGAGTATGGGAGACGGAGAAGTTTCATCTGCGTTAGGAGTCTGTTTTTTCTTTACTTGCAATAAAGACTCGCGAAACAAAAATGTGTCGAATACACCATATTGTCTTTCCGTTTCGAGAATATCTTCAACCGGATAAAATATATATAAGAACCAATAATTTTCGCTGATTCAATCAGTGAAAATTTCACTATTTGAATCAGTGATTCAAATTCACTGGATAAATTAGTGACTTTTCACTGATTTCCAGTGGTATAATTATAACTGGAGGCATCAGTGACTATTCGCTGATGATAAGTGACTATTCACTGATTCTTTAGAGAGTTCCGTATGTAATTCCGTGAAAAAGATCCGGAGGTTTTAGTTACATGTAATTGGAGAAAATTCTGTGAAATCATGACTCGAATTCATCCGGATTAGATTGTATCAAATTATTTCAGTGTCGTTTTATATGATTTTAGATAATTTTATATAATTATCTGGGAAATCTTTGATATAACCCGGATGAAATTTGATTATTATTATGCTTATTATAGTTATGTATCATGATCGCGTAGAGTTAGATGCAATTCTGCAAGATATGCAGGAACTCTCTTTCTTCGAGTGCATTTTTGCCAAGTTTAAACCATATCTCAACGTTATTGATTATCCGATATTGGGGAGACGGAAAATATGAGGTGGGTATAATATATCAAGGACAGGTCGCGTGTAGTGGATATTGCGAAACGTGCAACAACCGAAATTTCCATAATCGTCTGTAGCTGCGGGAAAATTTGGCCTGATTAATAACAGCTTATCTCATTCTGAAATCTAATTGGACCGTGTTGATTTTTGGACAAAGATTGTTCTTTTGGTCATTAAAACACATAGAGGAAAAAAAATCACTGAATTTGATCCAAAAATATTTTTATCCTTGAAGAGAGTCCCTCGATTTTTGTTAGCTGTACAAATGATTTTGATTGGATTGAAAATTGGTACGCTTTTGATAGGTAGAAGATAACGCGATGCGTCGTTTCGTACGATTCGATATAATTACAGCAGATGATCAGCTGCACTTTCGAAACCAGTTACGATTTCTCCGTTCAATCTTAACGCTGCACCGGCGAACGTGCGAAGGTTCGAATAATCCAAACCTGGTGACGTACGTACGAATAAACCCCATGATTAATTAATTAACGCGTCCAAAAATCGCGTATAAGCAGAATGAAATATTGCCAGATGAAGATCACGAAGTCGTTTGAGAAACTCCTGATGAAAAGAAACCAAAGATCAAAGTGATAAAAATTTCTTCGACTAGCTGAGCCACAGAGAGTCGGTTGTGTGGCTATGAGACGGAATAGAAACGCGACTGTTTCGGGTTTATCAAACGTTAAAAAGTCAAGGTCGAGATAAACACGTCGGGTTTCAATCATAAATGGTACAAACTTCCTGTGAAGTATGATAAAACAATCTCTTGCCGTTCGTGGAATCGATTAATTTCGTCGTTTGATGGATCGATAAATTAAATATAACCTCAATGTGGCGAAGCAAATTGAGAGGAAAAGAAATTCCATTTTCGCTTTCCCTTTTCCTCTTTTGGCCGTCCTCCCATTGTGAGATGTATAAATGTATAATGTATACGAATGCAGGCGCCTAAAAGCTGAGCCAAGTTTACCGTTGGAAGCCATTGTTTCCCCACAGTAAAGCTCAACTCGGAGATTTTTTTTCACTGTGCTACTACCGTGGCCGAGAGAACTGTATTGTTTCTACAGTGTAGTCTCATCGACTTTCGTCTGCACGTTGAAGGACTCGATACACTATTTGTCACTAGCAGATCAAAAACGTTTTTTTCTTTTTATCACAAATATCTTAGAAGCTTACAAGGATGTCATTTCTTTTACTAGTTCTGTACCTCATTATTTCATATTGACATTGTTTTATGGACCTAAATAGATTATTATTATTATTATTATTATTATTATTATTATTAATAAGTCGATGAATCATATTCAATTCAATATACAGAAGAAATTGAAGATTGAAGGAAAAATTGTATTATCTCAATCAAATTAAGGTTACCAAAGAGATAATTTTGGCTCTGATAGGTTCAGTTATACTTTCCGAATTATCAAAAATTCTAAGCATACAATATAAATGACGATATCTTGAGAAAGGATCGAAGGATTTGAAGGAAATTCGGTACCACACGGTTTTTCGGGTCGCTGGTCCTAAGTCCGATGTCATTTTTGCAGAATTTTCATTTGGCGTATTCGATGTGCTGCAAAAAAAGCCTGAAAAACATTTGGATTTTGATGGAAATTGGTACTCGAAGGTTTTTTAAACCGCTGATCAAGAATCTGAGGTCAGATTTGCAAAATTCAAAATAGTCGGCAACGATAGTTGTGACTATTATCACTTTGTTGATGAAAGAATCATGAAGAGTGAGTGAAACTCTACTGGAGAATGAATAAAAATAAATTTTGTCACAGTAGTCTAACGTCCAATTGTGAATAATCCTCAAAATGGCGTCGTGTGCAATCAGTAAATTGGTAAATTGAGCCACCTCGATGAGTGAAGACCAAAAATTTATTCGATACTTTCAAAGATTCAGGAATTTTCTTGGGCCAAATTGTGGAACACGATATGAGATAATCGACGTTCGAGAAGCATAAATCTTGTGTAAATATAAGACCACCAATTTTGGTTTTTAGGGCCACGGTATACTTATGCCAGAAAAAAAGAAACAAGAAAAAAACTCGTGTTGAAGAGGAACAATTTCCATGCAAAATTAGGGTATATCGTGCGGAATGTGGGAATGCACTTATGTATCCATACAAATCTCGCGTGTCCCTGCATGCGGTTCGCCTCTCCCGCGATATACGCACACTGCAACCCAAAGTTACCCCAGGATCCTGGCTGCATTGCGAAAAAAGCTCCCGAAGAATAGCCAAAGGTATACCGAAAAAGTATCTCCGATTATCCTGACTGCAAAAAGCAGCCTTTTTATCAGCTCTAATTCTCCCGCTCATCTCGGGGGTTGACGAGGTTGAGGAAGTCTGCGAGTCCGCAGATGCCTTTGAGAAGAAGAAGAAAAAAACCAATCGTGCATAGTATAAGGTTATATCACGGCACCCGGCGACTTCGACGCGAGTGGACCCGCGGGCTGGACGCCGTACGTCCGAGTGTATCGCAAGAAATTTTGTACGGCTTCGGAAGGGGGGAGAGGGGGGATGAAAGCGGGCCCCGAGTGCAACGACCCCTTCCTCGAGGTCAACAACCCCACCGCGACTCAAGATCGAGAGAGCAGCTTCGAACAACTCGAATTCGCGAGGTTTTGGTCGGCTGGTGTTGCCCGAAGAAGAGGAGGTCGAAGAAGCGCTGACGCCGGGATCGGGCCTGACGGACCAGAGTCTCCACGTGAGGCTCGTTACTAGTAGATGTAGTAGTAACGATCGCTTCGAGGAGACGCGAAGGGAAGGAAAGGGAACTGGTAATGGAAGGAGGGAGGGAGGTGCTACGTCTCGCGTAACCGAAGGTCTGTACAGCCTCCAAAGAATCCTCTTAGAGGTACCCAAAATCGAAGGGAATAGAATAAACGGTAGGAGCCGGACGTCGGAATCGAGGTACGATTTTCGAAATCTCATTCTGGGCTTGTTCGAAATAGTATATACAAAATTTTTCATCACAAACGTGCGTAAAGTTCGATTTTACGCACGGCGTGCGGAAAAATTCTTTCGCTTCAAGAGGTGCACGCAGAAAAAAATATGGCACCAACTATTCTTCACAGTGAATCGAACTGAAATATACTATTTCCAGCCATAATTTGAGTACAAGGCGATAAAAAAACGCCTGCAAATTCATCACGTTGGTATGGATGACAACATCATTTCGGAAAATACGATTAATTCTTGCTTCACCTGCGCAAAATTAGTGAGATAATTGGATGGGGTGTTTTGTCGCATGTGGTATTTGTATTGTATGTGATAAGGGACTACAAGCACTGTTATCAGTAGGCAATAGTTGCTGCGGAGCCGATGGTTAAGCTGCTTCAAATTCGAGGCACGGGGTACGTCGAGGACTATAAGGATAAGGGTGATATTGTGTCGGTTGACGACCTCGATCTCCGGAGAACGTAATGATGATAAGGATCTCATAATAGCGTGTAGTATCACTAGGATAAACGGAGGTGGAGTATGAGATACTTGCTTTGATTTCGTAAATAATAATTCGTAAATAGTACATGGACAGCAATTTTTTAGAGTTAAAGGGCAAAAAAGTTCATGGCGATTCGTATTCATACTCATTTTTCGAGTTTCACGTCTTTCACATTGATTTCCTATAGACGTCATTATTACTAGAAATCTTGAAACGAATTCAACAATTGTTTCCAAGTACAAAGAAATCATGAATTGGAAGGTAGGAATCCTGGGAATTTTCGTATTCCTCGATTGATGCTCTATAAATCTAAGCGATACATGTTGTGATCGAAAGAGCAAAACATTGATTTTGAATAAACCATAAGCTCGATATTTTCGTAGTAGGAATACCGTGGTTCAATTACTTATTTACTTATGCCATGTGTAAGTTTAAATAAATTCAACGCCTTCGGCACCGTTATAAGAGAATAAAAGGGGGTTAGAATCTCGGATGACCCCGGTTCGGTAAGAGCTGCAGTGCCGATCGAAATCGCTTGGGAATCCACACGGGTTAACTTATCGTTGGCTTATCCGAATCGCTGACTCCGTGGGAGGTGGAGGGTTCAAAGGACCTGTTTTACTCACCTATACGTGTGTATGTGGGTGAGTAAACCTCTGGAAAGGGTCGATTCTATCCCACGAATAGTGTGAAACGATCGACCTAAAAAAAAAAAACAATCATCGTCTCAAAGGAGATTCGGAGTTCCGTTCATTCGTGGAATCGAAACTCCCCAAATAATCAAAAATGGAACTGAACATGGGTCCAGATTGCGAAAAGCTTTGGAATAATTCAAATTTCATATGAACTCATCGATGAGTCTCCGACCTTTAGACCCGTGTATCTTTCGAACGATCAATTCTACGCGAAAGACTGTTCCTACCTTTTTTGTGTAGAATTTTAAAAGCTACAAATTTGGTATCCATCATTTTTCCTCTAGGAGTAGCTGGGAGTGAGATATCAACGACGACCTGAAAGCGAGGTCTTTAGTGAATTCTACCGTAGCTTTCTGGTAATTTTTTTCCCAATATAACGAATTTTTTATCAGCTGAATATCGTATCATATTTCCTGCTGGTACCAAGTCGTATTTAGTGAGGAAAAACATTGTAAAAAACTTGTAATCAAGGTACATTCTCCTGTGTGCGAATGATATCCTTGTAAAATGTACGTTTGGTGTGAATGTGAGATTAAATTTCACAGTTTTCAGGGTGAATTATTCATTATTCTGCATTCCAAAGTAGAAACTACTGTTTTGCCGGGAATTTTCCGCTCTTATATTTTATCTGCGAATCGAGCAAACGCCCACTTTCGGCTTTCCACCCTTCAAGTGTGATCTTTAACCCTCTTGTCAAACTGAATGTATGGTTCTTGCCCTCTTTCCGATTGCTCCTAGCTGAAAAATGAGTCGAACTAATTTCGAAGATCGTAAAATTTTCTACAAAAAAATGTCTGGACCATGAAGAAGTTGATGGCGGATCGTAAAATTTTCTAAAATCCATCCTATCATTGCCTAAGGTCTAAGTTATTCGTTCCTCTCCTACTTTCAGGCCGAATTCTCATTGGTCTAATATCGTTCAATCGGTATCGATTGAAATAAAGTCTTTCATAAAAGTAACGCGGTGATAAAAAAAATGTCATCTAGCCAGCAATGTCGTACTTCCATCCGTTTTCTTGTGATATCTTATAACCGGATGAAACGGCGTATCTCAGTTGACCGGATATCTGAAATCTAGGCAATTACTCACAGAAAGAAGTCGCTGATATTTTTTTCTTTCTCCGTCGAATCTAATACCGGGAACCAAGAATCGGGAATTTTTATCGGTTCATTTATCAGAGACGTATAATTCACATCTGCTGTAATAAAATCTATATATTCCAGTTCCCATAGAAGAAAAAGGAGAGGAAAAAGTCGAAGAGGATATATCTTCTTCATCAGAAAAAATCAAGGGTTCAATATTCTATCGTTCTGATTCGTGTTTTTTTTTTTTTTTAATTTCTTGCTATACTTTTGGCCAATTCGCATATCTCCTCTGAGAGCGAGGCGAGAGGCGAGAGCCAGCTGTGAGAAAATTGTGCGCATAGCGTGGGCGTGAAAGATAAGAATTTCTACGCAGTACATAGCTGCCGCACCCAAAACGACCCGCGGTCGATTTTTTCCTGTTTTTTTCTTCTTTCATTTTATTATTTCAACTTGGGGACATGGGACTGAGACAGACTCGCTACGTCATACTCGCGAAAGCTCCTGAAGGACAATGGGACCAACGAATGTCGTGGAATAGGAGGGTCAGTACCAGAATGAGAATGAGAATGAGAATAAGAATAAGAACGAGGATCAGGATTCGAACGAACTTTGGGGACCTTGACTGAACCTGTGGAATAGGGATTGACCGTCAAATCCAATTCCACGATCTTGAGAAACGATTCATGGACATATATATTCAAGTGGGAGGGATACTTGAACGAAAAATAGCCGGTGATGAAAAAATAAAGAGTGAAAGAACGTGAAAAGAGAAAAATAAGGTGGGAAATATACGCTAAGAGCACAAATAATAGAACTGGGAAAATATATTTGTGGTTTTGTGACGCATCTTGTGGAGGATAAAAAAGAAATACATGAAAACGAAAAGAATTTTGTGTGTTTAAGACCTGACTTCGCAGGCATTGATTCACTGAGTCATTTTTTTTTTTTTTTTGCTTTGACGACTAAGAAGCTGTGGAACGAGTTAGCGGTATACAGAGGTAAAATCTCGGTACAATTGTTATTTTAATCAAGACTGTGGGGACAGGTCTATAAATCTCGCATTGAGAAATGTAATTATGTAATCACTCATCTGACGATGAGAGAATGACTTTGAATTACAAGTTGATTTATTAATGACGATCGATTATAATCAACTAGTAATCAACTTTCTAACTTGTTTCATATGCAAACTATGTTCGACCCTGTCCAACATATATTGGTGGAAGAAAAAAGAATAACGAAACAAGAAAATTCATCAGTCATATAATGATTGAGAATTAATGGAAACTTTGTGTCAATTTTGCGTCGATTTCGACTTTTTTTTCGTCAAGTTTTAAAATAACAAATCTATAAACGTTGACTTGAATACAGGAAGAGTGAAATATAAATCGACACGAAAATATAAGCTGCATGATATTCTGTGCACATAATGAAACAGACGTGATTTTACATCTGGTAAAAATACAATTCGCTGGACTTCGTTAGTTTGTATTAATTGAGAAACTCAAATATTCAAAAAACAGGAATTTTGGTTCTTGAAAATCAAATGAAGCCTTACTCTAGTTAAACAAGTGGGTTTGGGCTGACTATGAGCCTCCCGTTATTTATTTTGTTCTCAGTTATTTTGAAATTTGCAAATATGACCTCAGGTTTTTGATCAGCGGTTCAAAAAACCTTCGAGTACCAATTTCTGGAAGATTTCGAATGTTTTTCCCAGCAAATCGGATTCGCCATTTTGAATTTCGCAAATCTGACTTCAGATTCGTGATCAGTGACCCAAAAAACCTACGAGTACCAAGTTTTATCCAAATCCAAATGTTTTTAGTTTTTTTGCAGCATATCGAATACGCCAAATGAAAATTTTGCAAAACTGACTTCAGATTCGTGATCAGCGATCAAAAAAACCATACGGTACCAAATTTCATTGAAATCCGTTGATTCGTTCTCAAGATATCGTCATTTTTGTTGCATTTTTTAGAATTTTATTATTTGAATAGTTCAAAAAGTACTGATCCGATCGAGGCCAAAATCTAATCAGTTCTAAGTTAAGAAAAGCCCCGTCGATTGAGCCCAAGTTGATCGAAATCCGACCACGCGTTCTCGAGATATCGCGCGGACAAAAATGTGGTCACGCACATACACACAGACGTCAAACTGAAAATAGTCGGAGGTGATTCTTTGGACCTCGAAACGTGAAGATTTAGTGAAAACTCAAATTTTCATTTTCGGGGTGATTACAATAACTTCCTTTTTTCTCTGAAAACAGAGAAACGGGAAGTTAAAAAGAGCTCTGGATGTCTCCCTTTTCGATTTGCTTAGATTTGGGGATGATTTTGACCCTCGGTCCAAGAGGCAGACATGAGCATCAGCTCCCCAACTATTGACGACTACGACAACGCAATCTGGTGGCGAAATCGGAACTGTTACGAAAATGAGAATTGAGGTTATGTGACGTCACGCTATCCCGATTGCAGTCCAAAATGAGCATCAACGCTTTTGTTTCTCATTGCTTTCACTGCTTGACATTGTCGTTCGTCCCATTCTCTGATTCTCCTCAAGTAACGAGGGATTAGAAATCTAGTGGGTTTAGAGTGCGAGTCGATTCGGGTGAATCTCTGTCTTAATCTTGATTAACCATACCGCTGTGTAACGTCTCGTGTGTTTAACCTGTCCTTATAGGGACCGTGCGAGGAATCGACAGTAGCGCCAAATCAGTCTCTACAGGTCATATCTGGCCCGAGCCGCAGGGGATTTCCCCTGCCTACGCCAATGCTCAGCCAATCATACGCTACCGGAAGCACAAATGAACCAATCGCAATGAATTGTTCTGCCCGCGGCAGCAATTCAGTGGCTTAAATACCTGTTTTCTCGGTGTTTCTGTAGTTATCTCAACAACTGACGATGCAAGAATAACTCTTTCCCTATCATACATCGGAAAACACAGTTCTTTGGTTAGAAACGCTGTGTTTCGAGACAAATATCAACAAATAACCGCCAGTCTGCCTCTCAACGTTGATATAAGGCCCTGCGGCTCGTTAGATATTTGACCACTAAGCGGCGCTACTTGTGACCTCGCTCGGTCCCTATAGACGGGATCAATTCCGCAATGTATGACGAGCGGTTCTACCGCCTATCTCGGTGTCTCATCCCTCGAGTGATTCTTGGGCCTGCGGATAACCACGTTAATGAATTAGACGGTTCCATAATACCGCGCCAAAGCTGTTTAGGACCAAAGTGGGTTACGACAGGTTTCAGATCTGCGTGTATAATCGTTTGTAATTGAACTTGTCGCCCGCGGCGATCATCCCCCCAAACTGTGCACGACGGAGGTTCGATAAATTCGTTGATCATATTGCCTGATAAGACAAAAAGCACGTATTCGCATTGTGAACTCGGGTGTGCGTCGATCCCGCACGTTTTTCGCGATTATATGATACGTGATATCACGGAAACGCTGACTTTCTAATATCGCATGTCCGCCGCGCGCGGAAAGAAAGAGCACGAGGGCTCGTTCGTTATGCGACGCAAATTTAACATAAAAATTTTTCACGCATTTCGGGTCATTAGGATCGTTCCATCGCACCTACGCGCGCTCTTGCTCGGCAAGAAACCCTTCGAGCTAAATCCAACTGTAACTCACTGTCTCCAGACACATGGCCTTCCCCTTCCCTCCATCCAGGAAGCGCAATGAAGGTTAACCCATATTTGCCGCAAATATTTCCGGCTCTGCATTGAGAGGACCAGTACATCGTGATTCAACAAATTCTCCATACTCCAAAAATCATTGATATCTTATCCAAAATTAAATACAAACCGAAGAATTGACTTTTTTTTAAATCACTTCGCGTGTCTAATGGCAGAAGGTCGTAAGTGCCAAAAATGCGATTTTGGTGCCAGAAGGTCGTATAATTATTATTTTTACGCCATTCGCTTTGAGAATAATCTGAACGTGTAAATCAATCAAAATTAGAAGATCGAAAACTTAAAAGCATAAGGTCGGATGTTGGCGAATACGCCCTTCTTCCATTATGAATTGTAATTAAAAAACGAAAAAGAGATAAAGCCAGAAGGTCGTAATCGACACTTTTTTTGTTTTCACATTTTTTCTGAAATCGTCGTCAAAACTGGTGAAACGCGCAGATAACTTGAAAAAACCCGAGTTTCGAAAAATTCGATAAAAAAAATATGACCGTAAAGCCAGAAGGTCGTAATCGACATTTCTTTTTTTTTCACATTTTCGCTTTTTTTCTGAAATAATCATCAAAACTCGTGAAACGCGCAGATAACTTGAAAAAACCCGAGTTTCGAAAAATTCGATAAAAAAAATATGAACGTAAAGCCAGAACGTCGTAATAGACATTTTTTTCTTGTTTTCACATTTTTTCTGAAATAGTCGTCAAAACTCGTGAAACGCGCAGATAACTTGAGAAAACCCGAGTTTCGAAAAATTCGATAAGACAAAATCCGAACGTAGATGCCGAAGGTCGAAATCGCTATTTTTATTTTTTTATTTAATTATCCTCTTTTTTCATTGTTTTGTTCATATTTTTTTATCGAATTTTTCGAAACTCGGGTTTTTTCAAGTTATCTGCGCGTTTCACGAGTTTTGATGACTATTTTAGAAAAAAGGCGAAAATGTGAAAAAAAAAAGAAATGGCGATTACGACCTTCTGGCTTTACGTTCATATTTTTTTTATCGAATTTTTCGAAACTCGGGTTTTTTCAAGTTATCTGCGCGTTTCACGAGCTTTGACGACTATTTCAGAAAATTGTGATTTTTTTTCGATGTACTGACTTTAATTGTTGAATTTCGTATTTTTCAGGTTTTTTTCAAATTTTACTTCCACTAAAGGCAGAAAGTCGTATAATGTCACTTACGACCTTCTGGAATTAGTGAGCCGGATTATTTTTCTTTGAATCAGGTTCAGAAGGGCGTATACGCCAGGACTTACGACGTTCTGAGTTTAAATTGACGAATTTTCAATTTCAACGGTTTTGAGCGTATTTGAAGGTTCTCTGCATAGATAAATCTAAAAAAAAAATATACGACCTTTTGGCCTTGAAAATTCCAAACGGTCGTATAATGGCACTTACGACCTTCTGCCATTAGACACGCGACTTGTCGTATCGTTTCGGACACACGGTTCATTTTCATTGGAGAGCAATTCTGCATCATGTGAATGAGGGAAACTGAGAAAAAAAATCCTGTGATGAGTTATGGTCAATTTTCGAAATTTAGCGACAATCTAGTCACTCCTGTGCTGATAACTTTGTCCAAAAATTTTGTTTTTCAATTTCCCTCATTCAGACGATGAAGGATTGATCTCCAAAGAAAATGAGACGTCGAGAGTCGAGAGAAAGTCAATTTTTCGATTTGTATAATGAACTTTGGATAAGATATCAATGGTTTTTGGAGTATTGAGAATTTCAAGGATGTAGTTTGGGGTGAAAAGGGCCCAAAATAATCCCATTTTCAAAAAACTTTTTGCTGTGGATTTCCTCACTAATTACATTCGCCTATCAATATGTGCAAAGATTCAATCCGATTCTGATTTTTGAAGTGTTCTAATTCTAAATCAGTTGAAATTATCAAATTGCACATCTCAGAACGAGAGTGACACATGTCACTACTTTTCAGATTTCAGAATGTAACTGGCGATGAAATTTTTATCGAATCAACCGTTTAAGTTTCACAGATATCTACTTTGTTATATCATGAACAATTCCACCAGAGCTTTTCTAGGTCTGGTCACTGAATCCAGGTAAATTACTTTCATTTCTGTTATTTTTTTAACGCGAAGTACATCCTTAATCTGTGAAAAAAAATCATCTGCTGATTTCACAACGCGAACAAAATCTGAACGCAACTATAAAATTTGGAAAAAAAATCCCTGAAAATCAGGGCAACGACGCTTCCTCTTAATCCGGGAAATCTCAACTCGAAGAACAGTTTGATTCTCGATAAGATTGGAAGAATGAAGAGCCGCAGTTTATTGGCGTGTTTCGAACGAAGCTTCTGACTTTTTAGCTTGCCAAATAAATTCTGTTCGATTGTTATTCTAACTGGCGTGAGTCAGCGGTATGCGATATAGCCTCGATCGTTTATAGACACAGATGTCCTTTCGACGATCGCGATGTTTGCCTGGTCTAGACTAGCGACGGTGCAAATGGTTTCAAATAAAATACAATATAAACAAAATGTCACCAAATGTAAACGCGGATTAAGATCTCTTTTACCCGCTGCATATCTTCTGACAATTCTTCATCCTTCGTTTTGAGAACCACTGTTATTAAGGAGCTGCACAGCTGGCAGCATCATCTGCCTTGCATCATCCCCACTTTCGGTACAGTACGAAACAAGATTTGCACAATATATTCGAAAACTTGTGTCTACGTCGTTTGGTCCGTAATGATATCTTGTAGAAATCATAAAAAAACGATATTTTCACATTTTTCTGCATCGTCTCTCATCCTTAGAGGACTCAGGCTTTTCTGGTTCATCGAAATTTCCGTCGATACACGTGAAAAATGTTTTTCTATAATTTTTAGATGCTATAAACACTCCAAAATCGAATAACAAGAATATGAATGGATTCTCTGCACTTTTACTTGAGGTTGAAAAAATGTTTTCTGCTCATCCGTGTCCTCGCACTTGGTTACATGATGTTCATGCAAACTTGGGTAAATATTGTGATACCAGAGACTAATTATTTGCTCGGACAAACTATGAGTTCCTAGAACCGGGAATTTCTCTGACTCAGGTGCCAATGACTCCTGTCGACTGATTTTCGGGCTGAAATAAGTCGAAAAAAAGGATTTACTGCAAATATTACACCAACATAAATCTATTTATAGATCCAAGTATAGAAAATGAAAGTTGAGCATTCATTGACAAATTTTTACGTGACAGGCTTTTTTCGTTACCAAATTCACTATGATCCCTGTTTCGAGGATCTTGCTTGTAAATATTTGTGCGAAAAAAGTAGCTGATAATTTTCATGGTCTTCGCTGTACCAATCAATATAATATATATGTGAGCGAGTGAATAAAAAAATTTTCATATTCATGTAGGATGTGTACAAGAGAAACGGAAGTGCAATGGTTTGAACCTGATGCTAGTTTTAACCGCCCTTTCCGTTCTTGATAGAGGTCACCGGATCACGCGGTACAAACATATATTATATATAGTAAATAATTATAAAATAAAATTCAAAGGAGATACTATTTTCCTCGTTCAGTGGTTTTTATACACGTAATTTTCTTGTTCCAGCGTTTGAAAAACATAAAAAAACAAAAAATCATATTTTAGAATCTCGTTTATCTCTTATCAATTTTAACTCGTCTTTTAGTCAAAAAAATTGTGTAAATTTTTCACTTTGAAATTCAATTTTTTTTTTTTTTTTACTTTTTTATTTTTAACACTTGTTCAAATAATATTTATTGGTAGAACAACGTGGAGGTGGAGGGAAATTCGTTTTGTCTTAGCTAAAGAATAAAAAGTAAAGAAAAAATAAATAAAATGAAAGAAAAAACTATTTAAGGTAACCGATCGTCGAGGAATTTCAAACGATGGCTCTATGCCAATGCAGCGGTTATCTACATGCATAAACCGTATATAATTATAGATAAACACACTCACGAACAGCGAGATCTATATAATAAAATACACAATTTATTAATACGTTTTATGCATTTCACTGCAGCCAATCTCGTCATTTTTTTTTTTTTTTCTCCGTTCTACGATATCGCTGAATGAATAACTGACGAGCCATCTGCGGTACGAGGAAGAACAGCCATGCGGTTTCGTAATTTGCAATTAATTCCGTACCCCGCGGTCCGGTCGAGGTCATTTTTCGATTTTAAAGACCGTGGACTTGAGCTTGAGAGATAAAATAAGGAAAAAAAAAATGAAAGTAATTTAATTTGGCGCTGATGATGATATTGCAGATTATTAAAAGCTTGTTATGTTATGTATGTATATACACACAGGGGCTGTAATCGCTCGCAGAATTTGTTGAACGTTTAATGATAACGGTTTCCGCCTCTGCGGAGCCGTTGTTCCCCGCTTGACCGCGGAATCGGACGTCATATTTTTCGTTCCCTCGATGCATTGTAATTCGAAAAGAAAATAGTGAAAAATTCCATTTCCATATTTATCGCTGCGCACGAAAGCCAGAGAGCTTTCTCTATCGATGGGAATTATATTCCCTTAGCTCTCTTTGCCAACTGAATTTTCATCCTTTTGTGTCTAGACTCTGGTTCTACGGTAAATTAGTTTATGACGCATGAAAAAAAATCGTGATTACAATTCTGGCTGAAAAAAAAAATTCAGTACTTTTTTCTTTGTGTTTGTTAATAACACAGAAAATGTTCAAAATTGTTCAAAAAACTGGGTCAGCACAATTATCTCTGATTTGAAAAAAAAAGTAATGGACACAATTTTTCTTCTCTCTGCGCGATTGCGAAATGTGTTCAAAAATCGACGGTTCATTTATCTTTATGGATAAATAATTGCACTCTGTACAGTATAATATACAGTGGTTGAATATAATTTAGCAGGTGCAAGTGAAATGTTACAGTTTAAGAGCATGCTACACTCATTTTTTACTCTTCTTACCGACCTTTTTGGGTTTTCACTGATAGCAAAGCCTACGCGTCGCGAGCGCGGAAAAGGAACCAAGAGTGCAATTCTAAATGGAATTCCGAAGATATATATCGGAAAACTTCTTTGTTTCATGCAACAATGAAGACGTATTCTTTTAAACTGCACAAAATGGTAATTGTTTGTGCAGTTTTCAAGAATACGTCTTCATTGTTAAACAAGTTTCCGAATCTCGGAATTCCACACTCTTGGTTCATCTCGGCAAATTTATTACCTAGAGAAATTTTATTACAAAAATTACAACGCATATATAGTAAAAGTGCAAGAAAATATAGTATTTTAGAGGCAAACGAGGTACAACCGTAAGTATTCCTATAGTTATAGGACATTATACTATTCCCCGAGTCACAATTGCTATAGACTATTGTAATTCTTGATATACATGAATGTATCAATATAATCCTGTGAAGCAAGAATTACAATAGTCTATACCATTTGTGGCTAGGGAAATAGTAAAATGTCCTATAACTATAAGAATACTTACGGTTGTACCTCGTTTGCCTCTAAAATACTATATGCTATTGTACTTTTTGCAATTAAATTTCTCTCAGTGTAAGGTCGGTAAAAAGAGTAAAAAAATGAGTGTAGCATGCTCTTAAGAATGGGGATTTTTCGTTGCACCTTGATCATAAAGGTGGTCGTGGATTATAAAATACGAAAATTCTCAACAGTATTGCGGGCACTTTCGTCGCCTGCGTCATAATACACACGACAGATGATATTATACAAGTGCAGCACCCAGTGCAACCCCGAGTCGTCGCTCTCTGTGGCAGACCATTTTTTTCCCTCAATTCTTCTCAAGCACCGCGACACAATCGTTCTCGGAATATTTCAATTATTCTATTATCATCACGTCATGAGTTGAAAATGGTTTCATGGATTCTAAAAAGCAGAAAATTTGTCATTTCAAAAATTCCACTGAATCTTTTATCTATATTCAGTGAAGCGTAAATTTATTATCTTCATTTATTGCCGATTTTTTTTTTTTTTTGTATACGAAATAATGTCAAAGTCAGAATAATTAAGGTGTGGAATGGAATTCTCTCGAATAATCAAGAGAAGATGAATAAAAATGATTCCTACGTTGAGGCAAAGTGATTTTGATGGCATAATCATCAATTAGTCGAGATTGAGAAGATGAGATTGAGCTTTTCAAATATATAGGATTGAAATTGAGTCCTTCGAGAATCAGACACTTACAGTTATGAGAAAAAAAAGAATTTGGCTAACGGTTGGAGTCCTGAATTATGGAATAAAAAGAGATATTCGCGGGTTCGTACGATATAAAGACCATATTTCTAAATTTAATCCCACAGCATCATCGCCACGAAAAGTTGAGGAAGGTCTCAATCAATAAATATTCATGAGATTCTAACCCAAGCAGAGAGATTTCAAAAAGAAGAAAAAAAAAATAAAGAAAAGAGATCAACGTTCAAAAACCCAGAAGAACGGGCCAATCAGTGACACTTTATCACTTATCCAATATTTCACGCCTAGAAATGAAAGTTTAGAAAAAATTCCAAGTATACTAAATAAAAAAAAAAAGATTCTAGTGGCAAGTAAATCGATTTTAAGGAACGGAATTTATCTGACGAGAGAAAAATTCACTCAATCTCATCTGACAATCATCCAAAAAATGTTATTCAATTCAATTATATTTTATTCGATCCTAGTGGAAATTTTCACCTGATGATACAGAAGCTCATATTTTTGATCGTCTAATTAGTATTTTCATTGAATTATAAATTCGTCATTAAAAAAACCAATTCATAAAGTTTCACAGAAACAGAGCAATGTTCAGTTTCCTTCTGTTTTTGTTCATAAATTCTGCGCCAAAAATCCACTTTTCGTTTCATCTAATCAATTCGAATTGAACCGTCAGTCATAAGCGACTGTGACATTGAAAAAAGCAAAGTTTTACCAAATGGAAAGAAAAAAAGATCATCATATGAAAAAAGCATCACAAAATTGCGGGTGGAAAGCAAAAAATTTTCAGATAAGACTGAAAAAAAACAATTAAAAAAAACGTCGATCAAATTTATGTCGCTCTGCAGTGTCTCTGTTCAACATATTATCACAAGACATTGAGAATTTAGAATCGCTACGCGGGTTCTAAGGCAATTGCAGCAGCAGAAAGCAGAAGCATCAGCAGCAGCAGCAGCTTGGCCTGTTGGCGTCGGGGGCAACGCACCCGGTCAGCCTTGGCATGGATCGAGTCTAGCAATGCGAAAGTCAGGTTAGCCGCTGCCGCCAAGCTAGAGAACGCAACGTTGGTTGCGCGGTTTGCGCGTTGGTTGAAAAAGGACGGGGCTAGAGGAGATGCAATTCTGCTGCATCGGTTGCGTCGCGCTGTTGCGGCGCGTTGCGAACCGAGCGAGCGAGCGAGCGAGCGAGCGAGATAAAAAACGAAGCCAGAGAGAAGGACCGGCAGATTGCAGTACTCGAGAGAGCCAGAGAAGCTAGAAACTCGCGTTCTGAACACGGGTGGGGGGAATGTGCATGAGTTTTTAAAAAATCCAACAGCTATAAGACCCGCCGACGAAACCCTTCCGACGCCACTGTAACGCATAGAGAAGTGCGCGGGTCTATCTAACGACGGTCTAGTGTGCATTAGGAAGGTTTAGAATCCGTTTCTACTAGAACTGGATTGGGAATCGTCAAAAAAGCCAAAATAATTGAATTGAAAAAAAAAAAAAAAATACCATAAAATCGGAACGTGTTGACCGATATTCGCGATTTTTCTACCGACACAAAGTAGAAGAATTACTGTTTTAATCAGTGTTCTAAGATCCTGAGAATCTCTTTTCGTTGTGAAGATACGCGATCTTGAAAAAAAAAGAAACGGTTTTCGATTATGAGATAAGAAAAAACAGTTTTGATCACAAAAATTTGCCAATATCGGTAATCAGTTTTGATTCTCGTGGTTTCTTTGATTTTTGGAGTTATTTACAGATTTTCGTAATCGAAATTGCCGATTTATCTTCCCGTTGCGAAGTTACACGAGCTTAAAAAAACGGTTTTCGATTATGAGACAAGAAAAAACCGGCAATATTGATTACAAAAATTTGTCAATATCGATTTTCGTGATTTCTTTGATTTTTTGAGAGAGTCTGATGTCCATGAGCCGGAGGGAGGGGGGGATATCGGTATTTTTATTCTTATTTTCTTCGTTCCAAATTCAAATCATATCTCGATGTTCGGAACGCCCAAGCTTCGGGGCTTCGGGGGGCACATGAGCCACGGTGTTTGCGAATCGAATAGACGGACGGGCGGACGTCTGTCCTACTTACGAAATCTATATGCGCTTGGTTTTGTGCATATGTGTGCGTGTCTGTGCGTGTGTAACATGGATGCAGGAGAATTGCAGAGAAATTATATCGCGAGACGATTATTCTTATACGCTATGAGAAAGTATCTCGCAGCTGCGGGAACCATTTTTTATTTTTCGTTATTATATTCTCATCCTTTCTGTCGCGGTCAATATAATCGATATGGTAGTCACTTTCGTTCAAATTTGACTTTTTTTAATTTTTATCGTATCTTATACACTGTTATTCAAAATTTAATAATTTAATAAGAATGAATTATTTCGAATTGATATGAATTATTTCGGATCGTGAATTAATACAAAATAATCAAAATTAATGCGAATTAACATGAATTGTGAATGAATTATTTCGAATTGGTATGAATTTATTAGCATCGTGAATTAATCCAAGCTGATCCAAAATTAATGCGAAGTAACATGAATTGAATGAATTATTTCGAATTGATATGAATTATTTCGCATTGCGAATTGATACAAGCTGATCCAAAATAATGCGAATTAACATGAATTGTGAATGAATTATTTCGAATTGATATGAATTAATTCGCATCTTGAATTAATCCAAGCTGATCCAAAATTAATGCGAATTAACATGAATTGAATGAATTATTTCGAATTGATATGAATTATTTCGCATTGCGAATTGATACAAGCTCATCCAAAATAATGCGAATTAACATGAATTGTGAATGAATTATTTCGAATTGATATGAATTAATTCGCATCTTGAATTAATCCAAGCTGATCCAAAATTAATGCGAATTAACATGAATTGAATGAATTATTTCGAATTGATATGAATTAATTCGCATTGGATGAATCAACTCGAGTTAAGAAGAATTGCAAAAACTGAATAAAACTAACGAGATTAGATTGAATCGATTTGGAATTAATTAATCGAAATTAATTTGGATTCGGGTTTGAAATAATCTCGGAAAAATCGCAAATTAATTTTAATTGTATTTCATTTAGAATTCGAATTATAGTGAACTGATTTGAATGACAATGAAATAATGCAAATTATAGTGAATTTATTTGAATTATAATGAATCAATTCAAATTATAGTGAATGAAATTAGATGGAAAACTAGAGACTTGCAAATTAATTCAAATTGAAAAATTGATGTGTCAATAATTTTATATAATTTCGTATATAATTTTACGTCGTCAATAATGCATCGTGCATTCGAAGAAACGTTTCAGTAATTCCGATTAAATTTTTGTGTTCATTCCAACGTCCATTCACTCGTTTTATTCAGTGAGAAGAAAGTAAAAAAATACAAATTAAAAGTTTATATGACATTTTAAATGACGAATAAACATAATTTGTTGGTATAATATTTCTAGATAATTAAACCTGCTGGGAACTTTTTTTCACTCGATTACGTTTCATTACAGTAATTATTACAATGACATTGTTTTTATCTACAGTTTATTTACTGCGATAACCGAATAACTAAAACAATGGAGTGAAAAAGAATTTCAAAAAAATATTTTTCGCTTCTCTGACAACAGGAAATTAGAATTGATGAGATAATTTGGGAATTTCTGAGGGAGGGAGAAGGAAACACATTAATTATTTCGGATCCCGACACCGTGGTTTATGGTCGTTTGTATAATGGCGGCTCTTAGTATCCTCGTTTAGTTTGGGGGGGAAGTTCGTACTTTGTAGCGAGAAACCAGAAACAAAAGCCAAATAAATAAATAAATAAATAAATAAAAAATGTAGGAGAAGTTGGGCTACAAAAAGTGATGAGAGAGAGAGAGAGAGAGAGAGAGGAGTAACATAAATACTTAGTGGATAACAAAACGATGTGAGTTTTTCGAGTTTGGATACAACCCAATGTAATCAGTCAACGTCTCGTAGTCCCTGAGCGAGTTGCTGATACCCCAGATACCCCTATACTTGTATGTACACAAATATGTGCTACAGCAACCCTTCCGGCATCGTGTTCTTTGCCGATTAAATCATCGAGGAATAACGGATACGTGATAAATACTTGTTACCCGATGCTGTGAGTTTTTATGATATCTACGAATGCGAATAATTTGGACAGTCGTGTATCGAGCTTGCAAAATAAATTGTATTGTCCTGAAAATTCAGGTTTCTCTCCTCATTTATTGTAAATTGATCCTTGGAGTCGTGGTGTACTTCCCATTGGATTTTATCACAAGTGACACGAATTCAAAATTGCTGGAAATTAAGTGATTCCTGGATTTTTTAACTGTTGAAACATACTTTAGGGTATTTTAGCAGAAAAGCTCGAAATTGTAGAAATAAGTGAAAATTGGAGCAGAAGTTGCTTCTAAAATATTTCAACCGTTTAAAAATCATCTGCAATCGCGTAAAGTAACAGTTTTTGAATTCAGAGTATAATTTGGAATCGAGGTACTGCGATATTCGTAAAAAGTTATTCGTCATCGCTTTAAATCAACTGGAATTAAATTTTTTCCAATTTCTCTAGATAAAAAGTTATTTGCTTTAGCTTGAACTCTCGAAATCGCATAAAAGCTCATTTTTCAACTTGCAATTACTTGAAATTGTAATCAGTGAAGACCCTGAACCTAAAATTAATTGGCGTCACTTCATATCAATCTGAATCACACGGAACCACGATTCTGATAGTTCGAAATCACTTGGAATGCATGAAACAACATTTTCGAAATAATAACCTGCATCTAGAATCGCATGCGGTCGAGTATTTTCACAAGAATTCAGAAGTTCTCACAAATCATTTGCGAATGATCCAGAGTCTCGCTAATTATGAAAAAAAACAAGCGGGTTTGGGCTGACTATGAGCCAGCCTTCGAACTTCCCGTTATTTATTTTGTTCTCAGCTATTTTGAAATTTGTAAATCTGACCTCAGATTCTTGATCAGCGGTTCAAAAAACCTTCGAGTACAAATTTCCGTAAGATTTCGAATGTTTTTAGTATTTTTTCCAGCAAATCGGACTCGCCATTTTGTATTTCGCTAATCTGACTTCAGATTCGTGATCGGTGACCCAAAAAACCTACGAGTACCAAGTTTTATCCAAATCCAAATGTTTTTAGTTTTTTTCCAGCATATCGAATACGCTAAATGAAAATTTTGCAAAACTGACTTCAGATTCGTGATCAGCGATCGAAAAAACCATATGGTACCAAATTTAATTGAAATCCGTTGATTCGTTCTCAAGATATCGTCATTTTTGTTGCATTTTTTAGCATTTTGTTATTTGAATAGTTCAAAAAGTACTAATCCGATCGAAACCAAAATCTAATCAGTTCTAAGTTAAAAACAGCCCCGTCGATTGACCTCAAGTTGATCGAAATCCGACCACGCGTTCTCCAGATATCGCGCGGTCAAAGATGTGGTCACGCACATACACACACACACACACACAGACGTCAAACTGAAAATAGTCGGAGGTGATTATTTGGACCTCGAAACGTGAAGATTTAGTGAAAACTCAACTTTTCATTTTCGGGGTGATCACAATAACTTCCTTTTTTCTCTGAAAACAGAGAAACGGGAAGTTAAAAAACAACCTCAAAGCATTTTCATTATCGATCAATTTGAACGTTCAGCATTTTTTCGTGCATGGCATATTTGTATCATTCGGAACGTTGAAGTTTGGATTTTTTGTTGTAAACGAACAGATTGTGAAAAAAAAAAGAGGAAAACTAGTATAAAGCCTGAAATTCAGGCCGACAGTATTTTACGAGGAAAAGTTAACACACGGTCGAGTTTTTCCTGTGGTACCGAGTCGCAGTTTTTCCTTTTTTATTCACCCATTCATACCGTTCATATTTTCAATGTTACATCAGAGTCGCAATTCAAAATGTGCCGTGACGAAATCGAGCGACGGCCATTGAGGCCCGTTTTTCATTAATTTATTACAAGCATTCGTTTTCAATAAAAACCGACGATCGTTATAATTCTGTCATAATTCATGCAGCTTTTTAAAAAATCTACTCGTCTACATTTTTCGTTCGTTTTGCCAGTTTCCAACGGTATTGGATTTACCACACGGCAGCTAAAACTTACTTCGGGCGTATCTTTCTGCAAAGCAGTTGAAGATAAACTTTGAGAATAACTGCGTTTCGTAGCAGCAGCGTAGATATAGCTGAATATGTTTGAACAGTCAGTGAGCGAAGAGTAAAGCTGCTGGTAAGCCAAAACCAGACGTTGTACAAACGATCGTCTCGAAACCAACAAAATAACTTCCTAATTCTCATTTTTCAATGGTTTCGATTAATTAATCAAGGACAAATTAAAAAAAGAGTCAATTTTTAATTTCGTAATAGAAAATGATCATTTATCTAATGAATCAAAATCAAAATCAAAATAGCTGAATTATAGGCAAAATAAATTGTAACGAATGATTCAGGGTTCAAAATCCCGAACGATTTTGCACCGAAAGGTCATAATTCCGAATTTAAAAGTACCGAACGGCATAATTCCGGATTGAAAAGTAACCGAAGGCCATAATTCCGAATTTAAAAGTACCGAATGGCATAATTCCGAATTTAAAAGTAACCGAAAGGCCATAATTCCGAATTTAAAAGTACCGAATGGCATAATTCCGAATTTAAAAGTACCGAATGGCATAATTCCGAATTGAAAAGTAACCGAAAGGCCATAATTCCGAATTTAAAAGTACCGAATGGCATAATTCCGAATTTAAAAGTACCAAATTCCGAATTGAAAAGTAACCGAAAGGCCATAATTCCTAATTTAAAAGTACCAAATTCCGAATTGAAAAGTAACCGAAAGGCCATAATTCCGAATTTTAAAGTACCGAATAGCATAATTCCGAATTGAAAAGTAACCGAAGGCCATAATTCTGAATTTAAAAGTACCGAATGGCATAATTCCGGATTGAAAAGTAACCGAAAGGCCATAATTCCGAATTTAAAAGTACCAAATGGCATAATTCCGAATTGAAAAGTAACCGAAAGGCCATAATTCCGAATTTTAAAGTACCGAATAGCATAATTCCGAATTGAAAAGTAACCGAAAGGTCGTAATTCCGAATTTTAAAATACCGAATGGCATGATTCCGAATAAAAAGTACCGAAATAAGAGTTTTGCACGAAAAAAAACGTGCAAAACATCATTTAAAATTCGCCTCTCGGTTACTTTTAAATTCGGAATGATGCTTTTCGGTTAATTTTCAATTCGGAATTATGGTCTTTCGGTCCTTTTCAATTCGGAATTATGCTTTTCGGTTGATTTTCAATTCGGAATTATGGTCTTTCGGTACTTTTGAATTCGGAATTACGGCCTTTCGGCACAAAGTCGTTCGGAATTTTAAGCCCGCCCGTATGATTGCTTCTAGTTTTCTTAAAAATTGACGGTGATGTTTATAGAATTGAGTTCTCAAGCTTTTGACTCAGTATTGTAACTGCGTAGCTTTGAATTTCAAGTATTGATTCGAGGTTGAATGACAGAGTACTGAAAAGTAAGTTTTATTCCACACATATTCCATGTATAGTATATTCGCTTCGGTTTTGCCTCGAAGAAAGAAAGTTCGAGTCGTTATAATGAAACGTGAAGCGTGAAATTTTGGATATTGAAATACTATCCCCAAAAGACTGCGAGAGCCTGTTACGTTTTACAGTTGAAAAACTCAGACGAGCCGAGTGTGTAAAAATAGTCAATAAAGATTTTGTGAAAAATCTGAACCCGTTACGAAGGAGATGGGAATTCAAGATTGCGCTCCGAATCAGCAAATTTTTGCGACACTTTTTTCGACAAGATTGTTACAGTATTTTTTTTATTTTTTTTTCTTTATCTCATGTCACGATGATAAAAGTGCAACTGCAGCGGTGAAAATCGTTCCGAACAACCCAGGTGAGTTACGGTAAATTAGATCGAGATAAGAACGAGGTGGTGCGGGTCACCAGACAACGCTTATCAACCGGAAATGTTTCTTCTCTCTATAAAAAAAATTTTAGAGACCGAAATACGAAGTTCTCAAACTTTTTGGAATCACGTAAAACAAAATAACGACTTTTTTTAAAACCTGTTTTCCATGAGCTTCCATTTCTGGAAATAATGATTGAGATCCTCCGGAATTCCAGGCTAGATAGGCAAGAATTATTCCTCTCGTCTCAAAAACAAGAAAATTTCCAAAAACTGATTGAATCACTCAGATTTGATTCATGTACACGTACATTTTTTTTTTCTTCCAAATTTTGTACTAATGAAACCGAGTTAAAAGAAATAATCAATCGTTTTCAAACCAAAAAGAACGATGTTGGGTTTTATGATTAAAAGCTTATTCTCTTCTGACGGTAACTAATCAAAAATTAATCGCCTACTTGATTCGATTAGTTTTGGATATTATTAAAGCGGTTTTTGGGTTTTTGTAATTCGAATCTGATGTCAAAAGTACCAAATTTATCATCATTTGGATCATTCCTTTTTTTTATCTTCTGAAATATGAAAATCTGTGATCATATTCACGGAATCAGTGGCCCAAAAATCAGCAAGTCCACTATTCAAGGGTAACAAGGACACAAGAATGTAGAAAAATGGAAAAACCGTGGCAACAATTTTCGCGTCACCGTGTACATCGGATTGAACATGTTTGCTGAATGCAAAATAGTCCATCGAAGTAGACCCAAATCGAATAACAATAAGACGCAGTATATACCGTGAGTTCGTTGACGTGAAAAAGAAAGAAGGAAAAAAGCTCGTATGCAATAATATGATGTACCAGGCTCAGCTGGTCCGCTCATTACAATAATTGCAAATAGCTCAATTGTAGTAAAATTTGTGTCGCGCACCGAGGTCGTTATATCCGTAATTTGTGCTTGGTCATGCAACTAGCTCGGGTATTGGTGTTGAATTAGCATAGGTTTAACATTTAGTGCATTCGAATTCCGGAGCCTCGCGCGTTTTGCCCGATCTGTTTGTTCCCTAATATGCACTCGAGTGGCCGTGACCCTCCGTGAAACGGAGTTTAAGAAACCTTGAGCAAACAAAAAACACATATATTGCTCATGGAGTGTAACAGGCTGAAAAAAAACCGTCTAATCAACCAAAATCATTTCTATCTATGTCTCATCCTTTTCTTCAAAAGGTGACTAAACGAGTTTTTTATTTTTCATTCTAGGAGACTATAGGAACGGATTCAGGTGTGCGGAAATAAGCAAATTTCAAACTCGTTCCGGCCCTTCCACCAAAGTCCATCCTCCATCGTTTCTTGGCTTGCTTAATGAGCAATTATTCGATGAATCGTTCGACTTTTAATTCATTTTTTAATTATCCATGCAGAATGGACGACATTGTAAGGCACCATTGAGAAGCTAGGAACCCGAGTGCATGGCACGACCAGTTCGTATTTAGTCGACTGGTGCAGTTAAGCGTCTGGTGTTTGCCGACCATTTCAGTCCTCTGTTTCTCGTGGACACTGCCACTTAACACTTGGGCACGGTATGTGGATATAGCTCGTCATTGACTCTGCTGTTGACATTTAGCGAGTCCTCCGTATTTTCATTGTTCAGCTAAGCCATCCGGAGAGGAGCGAATGCATGAGAATATTCATCGCGATGATCCTAATGCTTCGCTTTCCTTTACGTTCCAAAATACAATGTTCTCAGGTCAGTTTGCAGCGAGCTTCACACACGAAGGACGAGACTCGCAGGATTTGCATGGAGAACGAGCTTCTTATGTAAATCTTGAGAATCACAATCAAATGAAACGTTGCACTGCAGCAATGTTTCGATATACGTACACAAAGGTGTCAAGTCAAACGAGATAAAATCGTTGACAGTATGGAAAAACGTGACATCTCAAATTGTGCTAGAAAAACATGACATCTCAGATTTTGAATGAAGAAGGTCGTATCTTCTACGCTGAAACATAGGACATACGACCCTTTTCGTCAATAATTTGAAATGTCTCGTTCTTGTGGCACAATTTGAGATGTCACGTTCTTCCATACTGCCGTCGAAATAAGAGACGAGGTGAACTTTTGTTCGAGAACTGTGAATGATGGTTCATAGAATAATGGAAATATCAAACGTTATCTAATCACGATCTCGAATCTTGAAGCTGATAAATAATTTATACGACCAGTGAACTCGGGAGCTACATCGTATGTTCTCCTGTTGAAATATCAAGCTAGTGAGAAATACGTTCTATCACACAATTTTTTTTATCTTCTAGTTTTTTTGTTGTTGTTTTTTTCCTTCTTTCTTCTCCGATCGTCTGGAGAGGCAGTTCCTGTTATCCGATACGCGAAGCCAGTAGCTGATATAAATTCATGCACACGCCAGGTGCTGTGGTTAGTTTAGCATATCTAGCTCTATCCCACAGCTGTTGCGAAAATTAAGTTATTATCAACTAGATGGATCGGAGATAGAATTTATTGGGTCTCTGATCAAGTCAACTTTCCAAAAATTATTCACAAGTTAATCATCTGGCATGATTTTTTCTTCAATTTTTACCATTTCGGTTCGAAGCTGGCTATGCATCACACTTGTGCGGTGGCAACGTGCCAAACGGCCAAAATTTCGTCGTTAATTCGAAACATCTGATTATTGATCCGGGGATAATGAAACTAGAATATTATGATTATTTGACTATTGCAGACGATAACTCGATTTTTCAAGTTTTCCGATCTGGCAAATTTTTTTTAGAGAAGATTAAAGATCCAGTCGGATGACGCTCCGGTTATTTTTCACAGACCATTTCCACATCCGGTTGATATATGATATATAAATTATTAAAAATAATTCAATGGACTTATTGTTAGTGATTTAATTCCAGTCTGACGATTTTTTCATACTGGATCCCAGACGAACCGGAGAACCGATTTTACTGAAATTTTGGCGGTGATCCTCTTATCTATACAACGTCCCAATTAGCGTTTCAACCCATTTAGACTTCCGGCTTGAACACAGTGCACGCTCACTCGGCCAAGTTTGGTAATAATTCAATTTCAACTCTGAGGCGATACACTACGTTGTAATTCGGAAACTATACGTCTTCGAGAATGACTGAGGAACCTTTTAATCTCCCATCAAGAAGAAGAAAAAAGTATGCACGATATTGAGTTACGATTGTTTCCAGATTTCGAAACATGCTTCCTTTCCTTTTCAGAAAATAGGGCTTCTTTTTGGTCGACGTTTCAGACTTTGAAATAATTCCTCAATAATTCCAGCGATTTTTAGGTCCGGATGACTAAATTTGTCAGACATTTTTTTTTTTTTTTGAAAATTGTTTTGAAGCAGTTTTCGATCAGCCTGGGTGAATTTCTTTTCCCCACTTCCAGCATCTGTGTAGACAGTATTTTTCACACCTGTTATCTAAAACCTGCACAGGTCTATAAAGTGCATAAAAAAGTTCGACGATGGCGATGCAGATTCGTGGAGCCATTTTCGGTGAGGTCGTCGACCCCGGTTCTTCGGCTACCGAAAGCAATACTTCGTATGTGTATGTAAAACAATAGACGGTACCAAACAAGTATGATAATTTGAGTAGGCAGAATATTAAAGTGTAATGAGAACGTCGTAAGTTTATGCGATGAGGGATATTAGATTTCCGAGTGTTGCGGTGCGGTCGCCGCACCGCAGCATCATCGACGTTCACAATTCCGTGCAACGACGAGGGATTGTGGGTGACTAGCGTTTTACGTACGTATATTTCAACGTTTCAAGTAGGTTAACGAGCTCGTGCCGCATTAATCTCAACCACTGCGGGCAAACCGAGGCGTAATTAATACGACGATAGCTCGGAAACGCGTTAGCGGGATAGAAGACGGAAACGCAACACGTTGGCACTCGAGAATTTTGCGGTTATGCGGATTACGTCAACAAAAATCAGTTTATCCTAAAATCTAGTCGACAAATAGCTCGTTTAACGTCCCGAAGCCAATTTGAACGCTTCATCAATCAAGTGATTCAAGAATAACGTCATATGATGGTACTTATACAACTTTACGTTTTCTGTTTTTTTCTTGTGGATTTTATCTCACACGTATAACAGCGTTGATCAATATTTATTGTCGATCGATGTACGATAGCTTATCAACCGATTATATCCGACTATTTGCATACTTGCACAAGTTTTGAAGAATTTAAAGTTCTCGGAATGTCGTGGAATTAAAATTCGCGAATTTTTTTATAATTTTATAAACGCGCGAAAGTTGGAATATGTGGTAATGCAATCGTACGGTAATTTATGTTGCGGAAACCAGTTTATCGAGGTTATACAAAATTAGAAGAAACAGTTTGGCTCAGGCTGCCGATGTGTGTGATCAAAAAATATTATATCATTCTTTGCGAATTTTAGGAAATTTTATGATACCTACCAAAAAATCTACGAGTACCATTCAGCATCAAGATTTTTTCACAGCGAATTGGATTCATAATTTCAAATCCCGGGAATTTGCCCTTAAGTTCGTTATCAGCAGCCCAAGAAACCCTTCGAATACTAATTTCAATCGAAGATCAAACATTTTCTGAAGATTGCAAATCTGACTTGAGATTTGTGATCAGTGACCCAAAAAATTATTCTTGAGTATTCTGTCATTTGAATAATTCGAAAAGTACTGAATCGATCGAAGCCAAAATCTGATCGGTTCTAGGATTGAAAAAGCGACGTCATGGTCACAGATGGTTAGAAGTGATTCTCTAAATCTCAAACTGTGGAGATCTAGTGAAAACTCAACCTTTTAGTTCGGGGTGATCACGACAACTTCTCTTCTTCTCCGAAAACAGAGAAACGGGAAGTTCAAAAACCGGATATGAATCCTTCGGCAAGGATCTGCGCCTCGAATTCGCCAAATCTGGCACCGTAACGCCATCTACTTTCCGATCTGTGAAACTTCGGAAGAATTTGGCCTGCGGTGAGGCTACACTCGCTGTGGGTACAGCGCCGCAGTCGGGAAAAGATGAATATGTGGTAAAATTTAGCATATTTAATCCCTATGATGATCAGTGAAAAAAATATTCGAACTGCTGATCAAAGTATCGCCGAACTTGAATTAATATCATAACCATTTCAAGAGACTTTGAAAGATTTCCAAGGATTCAAAACGGTTTCCAAAAAATTCAAATTTCTCGGAATATTTTATAAGATCTTACACAAGGATTTGGAGAATTCAAAAAAATTTCGAGGTTTTGAAGATTTTCATAATTTTAGATACCTTCCAAAGATTTCAGTGATTTCCGCTCTACTGAAAATGATTTCATAATTAATCATATGAAAAATCACCTGGTGATACCTAAACTACGTGGTTTATGACATGATTTTCAGTAAGGCGGAGGTTTCCAAAGATTTTGAAGACTTTCGCAAGATTTGAAATTATTTCACAAAATTGATTGCAATTTATTTGACAGATTCCAGTAATTTTGAGGACTTTACACATATTCAAGTGATACGAGAAATCCAAATGATTTCAGCTGATCACAGGAACTCAAATGATTTCAGGGATTTCAGGGATTCAAGTAATAAGGAATAACATCCTTTCAAATAAGAATAATTTTGAAATCTCCCTCATAGCCAAAAATTAGTCTGAGTTAATCAATACTGCAATCTCTCTGAGTTCGTGGTAACACATAGGGTAAGGTTGCTATCGATGGACCCGCTAAGCAAAGTTGGTCATCAAATTTGGATTTTGAATCGAAAATGCAAAACCACTGGTGGATGTTTTCTTCGAAACCTATTCTACAGAGCAGTCACGAGTGAGCAAGGTTATTGTTAATTTCTGATTATTTATCACCGATTTTCTGTTTTTTGAATTTGGTCCATTCATGGCAACCCTGCTCCATGAATGGACCGCTAAAATAATGAACATAAAACAATACAAGGACCTGCTCCATGGATGGACCACCCCATCTCCTTCGATGGACCACTAAAATAATGAACATAAAACAATACAATGATCTAATGACCTAATATATTGGTGTAAATGATAAATTGATGACGTATGAATAGATTTTTGAGATTTCAAACAAATTGTGGGCCAACCACGATAGATGCTCTCAACAGTGTCTTACAAACTGAAAAAAGTAATACCTTCCATACTGGTCCATTCATAGCGTTGTTGCCCGGTCCATCCGTGGAATTTCGCATCGCAACACATAACCTATCCTACTACCACAGGATGGAAAGATACCTAAAAAAGTATCGGTATGATTTTGAAGAGCGAAGTATAAGCTTCAAAACCATCCAACACGATTTAGGAAAAATCACCGATACAAGGGTTCAAACACGTTTGCAAAATTAGGAAAAATAAGATCAGAAAGTGCAAATTCCTATCTCGCTCAATTTCAGCACACCTATGGCACCCATGTGACTGTTTTTAACATGGCCACTCTTTGGCCACTAGTAGACTTGATTCGCACTGATAGCAATGCCAAGCACTAACACATACCTGAGATATTCCACTGGTCCATCGAAGGCAGCGGTTCATCGATAGCGACCTTACCCTAAAAGCCTGTGTTATACCTTAAGCTGTATATTGACACCGAGTCACGTTCAAACCTCGAAGAATAACGTGATTCCGTTCAAAGAGAGACCCTGAGGAAAGAAATATCGCGTTTCGATCGTCGATGGGGGTGAACGTCTGCGATGGTTGTTTGGCACCCGATCCTACGGGGTGGGACGAGGGGACCGACAGTCTTTCTTGTTTTCATCCCTGAAACCGTTAGGGGACATGGAAAGGACCCACTCCTCTGTATCGATCGATCAGAAAACTTACAAAAGGATACCACGGTTCATATCGCCTTCATAGCGATAAAATTTGATACACCGATGATAAAATTGAAGAGCTGAACTGCCGCAGGGAATAGTGCACAGGGGGTCGGTAATTGGGTCTGCGATTTTAATGAAAGTTGAAAAAGAACGTTTGTACTATGACTTTTTTCAGCCCATAAATCAAACTGCAAACTATCACAGCCAACACTCAATAAAGGCGTAATGTCTCTCGGTACGGTACTGCTGAGTTTAATGGGCAATAAATTGATGGAAAATTCATAGAACCCGACGTGGTTGCTCGACTCTTGACCTGGATCGAGACCGGTTGAGATAACTGAGCCAAGTCAATCATAAACATGAAATCAACACACCAACGTTCATGGTAACAATGTGCAGAGTATAGGTTCACTACTTTTTTGAAAACTAGCTTTTCATTCAAGAAACAGCTACATGCTGGTTGAGTCGCTTACCTACTTGAGAAGAAAAGTGATTAGATACCTTCGGCTTCGGACGAAATTTCAGAATATTTTCTGTTTCATCAGAAAGCAACTGATGCAAATTTATTTGGCGTGAAAATCGACCGAAGTGAGCAAAAATAGAAATACGAAGTGGTTACATGAATTGGTAGAGACCAACTATTGGGCGGACATCTTGAATCAAAGGAGTTCGAATTCATTTTTTTTTTCATCATATCTCGACAGCTATTGATACTATCGTCAGGAAGGTTATCATAAAAAACAAGAGCTTTCAATTCTCTGTAACAAAGGTTTATTACTAGGTCATTAGCTTGGGCTGAAGCTTCTAGCTCAATCCAGTCCCGAGACATTATCGAAAAAGCACATTTCGAAAATAGCAATAATTCTTGAATTATTGCCTTTTGTTGCTAAATCGTTCTGTCTGGTGATACACAAATGACGTTTCCTTGAATTCAAGTTGGAATCGAGAAGGATGAACTGAAATTTTTCATTTTGGTTTTGTTCTTTGATGTGTAAATACCCAATACTACTCTCTAAATTTGAATCAGTGAATAGTTACTGATCATCAGTGAATAGTCACTGAAGCCCCCAGTTAGAAGTATGCAACTGGAAATCAGTGAAAAGTCACTGATTTTTCCAGTGAATTTGAATCACTGATTCAAAAGTGAAATTTTCACTGATTGAATCAGCGAAAATTATTGGTTCTTATATCGCGTGTCTAATGGTATAAGGACGTATGCGCCAATATACGACTTTTTACCATGCGTAAAGGTAAAAGGGCATATCGATTTTTTTTCTCCGTATTTCCGCTTAACATGTGAAAATACGTTCAGAAACATGAAATTGCGAAATTGATCGACTAACGGTGAAAGGTCGTAGGTACGGGCGGTTACGTCCTTTTATTTCCACTTGAGAAAAAAAAAATCGTGATCACTAATGATATAAGGGCGCATCGGCAATTTTTTTTTTAATACTTTTTTTATAAAACCTCTAAAAACCTCTGAAACGCATAGATAAATCGAATTTCGTCCGAAATCCGCCCGGAAAAAAAAATTGTCGATGCGCCCTTTTACCTTTAGCTTTTCAATTTTTTTTATGAAAAAATAAAAATTTTGGAATTTCGTCCGAAATTCGATTTATCTATGCGTTTCAGAGGTTTTTAGAGGTTTTATAAAAAAAGTATTAAAAAAAATTGTCGATGCGCCCTTTTACCTTTAGCTTTTCAATTTTTTTTATGAAAAAATAAAAATTTTGGAATTTCGTCCGAAATTCGATTTATCTTTGCGTTTCAGAGGATTTTAGATGTTTTGTAAAAAAAATGATATAATATAAATAAAAATGGTGGATACGACCATACATCATTAGTGAACACGATTTTTTTTGTCTAATCTAGAAATGAAAGGATGTAACCGCCAGTACTTACGACCTTTCACCTTTATTATTTCTTTCGGCTAATTTTCATAGATATATGCGTTTTGGACACTATAGTAGCGAATGGCAAAGGACAAAAAAAATATACGACCTTTTACCACCAAAATCAACTTTTTGGTGGATACGACCTTATACCACTAGACACGCGATATATATTTGATCCGGTTGAAGATATTCTCGAAACGGAAAGACAATATGGTATATTCGACACATTTTTGTTTCGCGAGTCTTTATTGCAAGTAAAGAAAAAACAGACTCCTAACGCAGATGAAACTTCTCCGTTTCCCATCTCGTCGGGGCGAGCCAATACTGGACGCAGTGAGAAAACCTAACCTACCAAAAGTATAAGGAATTCAATGTAAGACAGTGAACAGCAATATTCACACAATTCATTGATTTTTTGCAACTAACAAGCCAAATTGTGAAGAATTTTATAAATCCGCATGTGTACTTGCGTTGTGATTTTTACTGAACAGTTCACGTGGTTGAACCGACGCCCAAATCAGCACGCAACATGTGTACGCGAACGATTTGGCGGTTAGTAGGCAGCTCCATGGCGGTTAGAGACTCGGCGTACGCGGCGCCCCTAGCGTTCGTCACAGAAGTCACTGACGAAACAGTGAAGTTATGCACTGGTTTAGCAGTGGTAAAATTACTGCTGAAATGGACTTCACTGATACTCCAGTGAAAAAGGGTTCAAGTCACTGTTTCTGCAGTGAAATACCAAGTTACTGATTCAATTAGTGAAATTTTCACTGATTCAAATTTAGAGAGTAGACAAAAAAATTGCCATTCTGTATATACATCAATTTTGAATGAAAATCTAATTTCTTTTATCAATTTACCATCTCAGGTCACAGAAGAGACTGAAAATTTTCTTGAATACCGCGTACATACGTAAAATGATAAATACGAAAAAGCAGAAAGAAAATTCTATCTACACGAGTATTTTTACGTAAATTTAGTAAGTATCCTTCAGGCGGTCAACCGCAGATGTTAAAAGCTCAATGACCGAGGTTGAGAATGTCTATCAACCCTAAGGGTAGGCGCCCCGGACCATAGAAGAGGGACAGTGGTCAAAGGAGAACAGTAAATTTCTTTCTAGTAGCAGGGAGATTGAAAAGAGACATGAGAAAGAACCGGGGGTGCAGAATTCCATTGTCGGAGTCCACAGCACCCGGTTTTTCCTTTCTTCTCTTTACTTTTATTCTCCTCTATTTTCTCATCTTTTCTCACACATAATACGTCATATATCATGTCGCCTGATAATATACCCGTTTTATCAGTTTCGCGAATACAATCGACACCGCAGCGAGCTTTTGCAAGGATATAACCGACTCCGCACCATTTTTCAATACATATGCGAGGTGTGAACCACACTGGAAAATGGCGGACCTACACCAGACTTCAAGATTTCAAAAATGAACTAATCAACAAAAAGTGACGAAAGTAGTTGTTTTTTCTTCTTTCAAGGGTCTGCAAAAATCGACCTTTTTTACAGATTGCCATTTTTTTTCAACATGTTACAATTAAGCAATTTTAAATTTGAGGACTAATGAAGGCTTGGACATTTCGATCGTGTTATTCTAGACAGAAAAAGCATCAACCGAAATTATTTCCACGTGTGTTGATCATGGATATTTTCATTTATTAATTATAAGCTATAAGGGCATAAAAAAAGCTCGACCTTGTCATACCAAAATGCGCCAAAGGGGATTAAAGTGACCCTTGAAATAATCATGCGGCAATTATACATGATTGGATTACACTATAGCTGTGGACATAGGTCTTCAGGAAAATGGTTTTCCGAGTCAGAACCCAAACACCGTGGGCCTGAGGTAATCGTTGTATAATATAACAACGACGATGGTTTATGGCTAACAATAAGTAACTTAATTAACTCCTACCGACCAGACAGTGTCAGGGGTGAGAGTCACAGGCCCAAGGTTCTAGGCTCCAGGCACGTAATCTGCAAATAGTTAAGTCACTGCAGCAATGGGGCTCAACTAGGCCAGGAATCGCGATGAAATTCCTGCCAATTCATTAAAAGTTTGTCATCTTTGATTTGCTCTTCAATTTTGAATCAGGTTTGATTTGAGATGCTTAATTCTTCGATGACAGAAGTCTGCCCTTAAGTTTGTAACACATTTGACATTTTCAAAAATCACTTGTCGTAAGGTTTCAGGCACACGGTTGATCCGATTATGTCTCTCAACGTCTCAATTTCTTCGGAGAGCAATCCTTCTTCGTTTGAATGAGGGAAATAGAAAAAAAAATTTTTTGGACCAAGTTATCAGCAAAAGAGTGACTAGATTGTCGCCAAATTTCGATAACTGACCATAACTCATCACAGGATTTTTTTTTTCAGAGTTTTCCTCATTCACATGATGAAGAATTGTTCTCCAAAGAAAACGAAACCTTACGACAAGTGATCTAAAAAAGAATTCAATGTTTCGATGTGTAATTAACTTCGGATAATTTGATGAACCCCCAGAGAATGAGAAGAAGAATGAGGACTTGGCCCCCATTGTTAGTATGTAGTAACACTTGTATCATCCGAGGGATTAAGCGTCTCTAGAGGTTTTGAAAACAAATATCTAAGTGGAGGCTGTTCTTTGGGACGTTACCACCGAGTCCCCCATGTGACCCGAGCCTCTTTAAATTCAGTGCCTGGAAAAAAAAAGAAGAGGGTTGGAAAAGCGCAGCATTAGTCTCTTCAGGGTATAATTTATCTCTGTGGTTCAGTTCCACGCTTTTTGTTTTTATTTTCGTTCTGCTTTTTCCCCCTGGAGCATCGCCTTTGAGACTCCCTTAGCTTCATCCATACACACAAACGCACAAACACAGAAACACGTTTTATTTATACGTGGCTACAGGCTTCTGTGATATATATTCTCTGAGAGTGAGTGTTTTGAAATCGTCGACCGATCTTCTGGCTAACGTTTTTTTTTCCAGATTCTGCGTCCTTTGACCCAGTTTTTTCGTAACAGGTGCCATATGTCTTCGCTGGATAGATTTAGCGGATTAGATTCCTACCGAAATTCTAATGGAATGATGCATGAGGGATCAGGAGAGGGATATTCGATCCCGAGAATTCGCGGAGGAATCTCTTTATCATATTCTATCTTATAAATGACGGAAAAATTTTCACCACGGTCGAGTCACACCGGATTTTTGTATCTTGGCCGAAGATAAAGACATAGAAGTTACATAAGTGAAGATCCGAAACGTATAATTAATTATTTTGACCAAAGTAACTGCAGTTCAACAAATTCGACCAGTATAAGATTCTTAGATTCGGAGACAAACTCTGTCATGGTTATATTTTTTCAATTATACTCGAGTTATCTTTTTCGCAAATTGACTTTCTTTGGAATTTTCGTCGATATCCAAATGTTTTTGGATTTTTTTTTTTTTTTTTTGCAGCATATTGAATACGCCAAAATAAAATTTTTCAAAAGTGACTTCAGATTCGGGATCAGTGACCCAAAAAACCACATGATACCAAATTTCCTTCAAATCCGTTGATCCGTTCTCAAAATATTGTCATTTTTATTGTATGCTTTAGAATTTTGTCATTCAAATAATTTGGAAAGTACAGATACGATCTTAGCCAAAATTTAATCAGTTCCAAAATTGAATAAACCGACAAAACTTTGATCGAGATCTGATGAAAATTCAATTCTCAATTTCTCAATAAAAAACCGGGAAGTTAAGAAAGCGATTATTCATCGAGACGAAGTTAGCAGTTGCATAAATCGTACAAGTATAATTATGTTAAAATATCCAGAGTTAAGAATGGGTGGTCGTCGAACGTGGGTAAGACTCCTGGCGCCACGATTCTAATAATAAATATGCACAAAAAATTGGCTTCTATAAAAAGGTGTTTTTGCAAGAATTTGAAATTCATTTAAAAAAATATTATAGATTCGGTTTGAAGAGCACATGCGCGACTAACATGCAGCTATTAAGATACTTTAAATTAAAATTAGGTCACTGTCGGCGACAAAACAACCGTCTGGTATTTTTGACGGGGTTACTCACTTCCTCTGGTACGCGGTAACATGCGGGCATAAAAGTTAAACGATTAAATTATCAAACAGCGAAACCTCGATCTTTCTCATTTTCTCATTTTCTCTTTTGAGCTTTTCATCAGTTAATTAATTCAAAAAATTCCAAGTACTGTTAGGCTTGAAAATTATCTGCGCTGAAGATCTAAATGAACGGCTAACTTTGACTTTTTTAATTTTATTCACCTCGAAAATTCTGCAGCGAAAAGAGTCGGTCGAGTGCTCTCCTCGTAGATGGCTGTTAATATCTCGTATCTTCAGACTGAATAGGAAAAAAATTCAGATTGACCGATTTAACTTCAACTTAATTTATATTCTAGGATAGATGACAATTATTAAGTATGAAGTATGACAACTATATTACTAAAAAATTCCCTAGATTTACAGAAATTTACTAGGGAATTTATGAAATATCTCGTCGGTTGTCTTCTGCTTTAAATCTCAGAAATTAATGATCTTATATAATACAGCGGATTATATTTTCGTTGTAATTATTCTGGGATGGATGTTATCGATCGCACTTCATTAACGCCGGGGTCTCGTTGCTTACGATTAACGAGGTCAGTGACGTAATCTGCAGAGATTGGTTCTTATAACGTGACAAGCAAGGTATCAGCAATAAATTTTCTCTGGATTATCTCTTGACTAGCTAAAAGATGAAAGGAGAATTAAGCGAGATGAGATAGAAAAATTCCTCACAATATAATATATGATATAAATAAAATTTGATGAGTATTCAATAATTTCGGTGTCGTGTCTAATGTTTTCTATTTAAACAAAGCCCTGAAATCAGGTGAAAAGGTTCCCATGCTGTTGCGATGGTAATAGAATGATAATTACTTGATTCCTGGATTCGGAAACGAGAGTAAACGATTAAAAATTGAATCTTCACAGCTAAAAGGAATACAGGCTGAATTAAAATGTGATTATAACATATTATAGCAGAGAAGTGGAATACTTATCATCGTCAAATGAGAAAATATGTTCTTTATATATATATATATATACCAATGAAAGTAAACGTAGCTAAAAATAATCATGTTACATATATGACTCGAATTATTTAATTAGCAGTGACAATTGACCCTCCAAAAACACTTGGTGTTCGCATTTTTTCAGTTTCTCTAGAGCTAATAAAGTAAACTAATACAAGTGTCTTTCGTTATGTACCCAGTTTGCACTGAAAAAAACTTATCACCTATCCGATAATACTGTTGCTATCCAGTTACCAAGGTCCTATACTGCAGGTTTTATTCCTTTTTTAAATTTATTGAAGACCTAATCTTTTCAAAATCAGTTGGTTAATTAATTTCGTTCAATAATGAACAGATTTTTCACTAGATTCTCCTGACGATCTTCTATGAATGTCCAACCAGGTTCTGAACCCTGAATCTGACGTGGAAATCAGCTGAAGTCAGCTGGAATCACTTGAAATCAACTGAGGTCAGTTAAGGTCAGTTAAAGTCAGTCGGAGTCATGGTGCAGGTAAGAATTCGGTTCGATCAGACCCGCAGGGTCTAATACTTTCAGGATATAAAATACCCGGTTTAAGACTCGAGTCTTTCCGGTATCAGACCGACGGCTGTCAACCAATAAACTATTTGGCGTTGCTTATTCACCTGCACGCCAGCGCCACCTAGAGCTGCATCGATTTCCGTTATAAAGTATGGGTTTGAAATAAACTCTATCAACGTCGCGTCACTCTGAAGATACAGACCCGAAAGATATCGCCGTGATAAACGGGTGGATACATAAAATTTGACACATAAATGATCCTCCATAAAAGATGAAATAGATCATATAATTAATTATATAAAAAATCACCACATGTGACGTGATGGCTTTCAGATGCCACGCAAGTTGGTCTTGCGTGAAAAGCGCACGAAGTACCCATTTTATTTGTCATCAAATCATCTTAGCTTTCACAGGACAGATTTTTGATGAATCAAAGTTCGGTGAACATGTCTAACTTCATATCAAATCGAACTTTTTTTTCAACTTCCCGTTTCTCTGTTTTCAGAAAAAAAAAGGAAGTCATTGTGATCACCCCGAAAATGAAAAGTTGAGTTTTCACTAAATCTTCACGTTTCGAGGTGCAAAGAATCACCTCCGACTATTTTCAGTTTGACGTCTCGGTGTGTGTGTGTGTGTGTATGTGCGTGACCACATTTTTGTCCGCGCGATATCTCGAGAACGCGTGGTCGGATTTCGATCAACTTGGGCTCAATCGACGGGGCTTTTCTTAACTTGGAACTGATTCGATTTTGGTTTCGATCGGATTAGTACTTTTTGAACTATTCAAATAACAAAATTCTAAAAAATGCAACAAAAATGACGATATCTTGAGAACGAATCAACGGATTTCAATGAAATTTTGGTACCATATGGTTTTTTTGACCGTTGATCACGAATCTGAAGTCAGTTTTGCAAAATTTTCATTTGGCGTATTCGATGTGCTGCAAAAAAACTAAAAACATTTGGATTTGGATGAAACTTGGTACTCGTAGGTTTTTTGGGTCACTGATCACGAATCTGAAGTCAGATTAGCGAAATTCAAAATGGCGAGTCCGATTTGCTGGGAAAAATACTAAAAACATTCGAAATCTTACGGAAATTTGTACTCGAAGGTTTTTTGAACCGCTGATCAAAAATCTGAGGTCAGATTTACAAATTTCAAAATAGCTGAGAACAAAATAAAAAACGGGAAGTTCGAAGGCTGGCTCATAGTCAGCCCAAACCCGCTTGTTAAAATGACTTTCAGGGACCTTTTTGCCTGCTTTGGATCTTCGAACACAGCAAGTTAGATTACAAAACTGTTTTGTTTTTTAGGATCTATGATAATATTGATATGATAATTTAATAAGGCTATCATTTTGATTGAGGGCTTTTTGCAAACTGCTTTTTTCTGGCATCTGCAATAACCACAATTTGGAAGTATTCATTTATTTCAAAATCAAGCTCAAGTTATTATAACAAAATAGTGCATTTGACAAGAGCTTGATCGAGAAGCAAAAAAAAGGTATCCTGGATTGAATTAATAACGAGAAAGGTTGGTGTATAAATTCTGCAGAGTATTTCACAGAAGTTTTGTCCTACTAAAAAATCCCCAGTACTCAGCTCGACGTGTATTATTTATTCCCAGCACGAAAACGTGCGGCTAGTATAATTCTTCGCAATTTGTAACAGTTGAATAATGAAATTCCGTTCATTCAGATCCATAGAGTTGCGGGCTTACAAGCTTTAACTATTAATTAGTGGAAGAGGCGAGATACCTACACAGAAGTGGCGGCGCGGCACCGTTGAGTTTAAGTTTCTCGTTCGTGATAACGAATCGAGTTACTTCCTATTTTTTTTTCGTCCTTTTCCTCTTTGTTTCTTTTATTATTCTCCACTCGTTCGCTTCTATACCATCTCCTCTACCTAAAGAGCTTTAACTTTTAATTACCTTCGTATAGTTTGTTATTAATTAATGTACCTTGTGTCCCCTACAATTTCACTACAGTTGCACTTCTGGTACGCGAACAGAGGTAACTCTACACGTGTTTGCATAGACAATAGCTACTGGCGCATTGACTGCTCAGGCAGTCCAATCACGCGGCGGTGGATGAACGAGAAAAAAAAAATCTAAAAAAGAGGGAACTAAAAAAAATAATATGAAAAACTCATTCAATTTAGCGAGATAATTAAACGGGATTTTCAATTGTTATTCAGGGTATAGTGTTATATACCCAGATCCTCGCCCGAGAACTTCAACGCTGTTCATTAGCTCTGTTCAATTACTGAACAGCTTTAGCTGGAATACTCTTCATCAGAATTCGATCCACGAGTTAAAAAGGATGACAAAAATAAATATATCAGCACATGGCAATTATTTTTTATTGTTTCACTCTTTCAAGGAGTCAATCTTTCAACTACAATTTTTTAATTGGACATTTCTCAATATAACTACTAAACTAGAATTTAACTAGTTGCTTCGAATGTCCGGAAAATGCGAAAAACTAAAATGGGAAAGAAAGAGCGAAATCAGCGTCCAGTGAAGAGATGCGATGATAAAATTACGCCTGTGATGGGAGCAACCGCTTACGCGTGACGAAGTGAGGACGGGTGCCTATCTGGAGGCGTAAATCCTCGGTATCAGTTTGACGTGAGAGAAATGGTCAAATCGTGCGGAAGGTTTTCGCCGAATAAGTTTACAGGACTCAACCGCAATTCCACAAATTAAGGGCTTCTCAGAGGTTAGAGCTCACCGGGGATCACCCCATTGCGCATATTGCGGCCCGAGGTATCCGACGGACGTCCGTTAGCTTAGATTAAACCGAAGGCAAACGGTTACTTATGGGTCTAAGTAATCCACCCATTCTCTCTAAAGCCGAGCTTTTCGCGGTGTAGCAAAGATTAAGATGATTTATGAGAAACGGGAATTGGGAAGCAAATTAAGTTTACATCGTTTGCTCTTTCGTACTGTGGGTAAAAATGGCTCGGGAATTTCACCCATTCCTTTTGATCCTCGCCATTTTTTTTTATTTTCCATTTTTCGTACATATGTACGAATACATATTCGATTTTATCAATTCAGAGGTAAAAGAGTTCGATTTTTGATGCCTGTGTAGCGTGCGTGAAGTGTTCTGAGGAAAAGTTTGCGCATGCGCACATCGTAAATGCTCTTCTTTCCGCACGAGGACGAGAAACGTCGCAGATCACTTTGAGGACGTTCGGTACTGAAAATTTCTTGCGGATTTTTTTTCATTGTGTAACATCCATAGAGAATAAATCTCATAGACAAGTGAACTTTCGAAAAGAAATGATTCCTTCCTTTTTCTGAAAATGTACATACATACATGGAATATGGGATTATAAATGATGAAAATTCCATCTTCCAGTCAAACTAACTTTTTGTGCAACTACTTGGACTGACGTCTGATTAGATGTTTTGTTTCTACCGCTTTACCCTTCTCAAATATTTTTTTTTTTTTGCGAAACCCACTGCCTCGTCTTTCTGTTAACCGCAGCCATTCGAATTTTTTCTCTAATCGCTTTCTCTGTTTTCTAACCATAAGTTTTCTTTTCGTTTGTCGAAACGTCGACTGAAAGTCTCTTTCATTACCTACTCTGACTCGACTGGATCGAATATTTCGACAATAGATATATTGCGTTACAAGTGCGGAAAATACATCCGTACCACGTACCGCACACGCTTTTTTTTTAATGCTGCGCTGGGAAGTTTGATTTTCATTATTATTCGTACAACCAATCGTGGACTTGATTTCAAATGAATAGAACCAGCGATAATCCCTTAGTAGAAAATATTGTGACTCAAGAATCGCATCAAAGTTTAATTTTCTTCAGAAGTTCTATTTTCCATAAACTTGCTCGAATTTGTTTTTCAAAATATATGATGAAATGAATGGATTTTTGCAGTGAGACAAAAAAATAGTGAAGCTTTACAGAGGCTGGGTGATTTTACGCAAAATTTTCATACTCTGTGCGAATGCCACAAACGCTGAAAGCTCAGGTGCGAGGTTTTGTGTTTATACCGGGTTTCGTTGTCGCATAGGCTCTAGAATTGCTTTAAGGATGTATAGGCTATACAATCTCAACCAAAAGTGAGTCTCGTCGTCAATATTGAGTACTTCGAGATGAGATAAAAATTGGAAAAAAATCAACCACAATCAAGATGATAAGAGTATTCATTTTCAATAATAATAATGCCCAAAAGTTATCAACAAATTGTTTAAACAAATCATGGTTTAACAAATTTCCTGGTGACGTTATTTTTTTTTCATGTCAAATGAATTCGTTAATCTTTCTGAATACACATGAATTTTTTCAGAATTTTGTCACTTTTTTTAAATTCCCGTTTTCGATTTTGAAAAATGGAGAAAAAAAATCTGAATTTTGGATATGTTATTGTGGAAGCGATGTAGATTACAATTCCGAAATTTCCGGAGCGGGGAACAAATAGTTTTGTAAATACAGCCTTTGGAAATTTCCGAAAACGGAAATTTCAAAAAAGTGACAAAATTCTGAAAAAATTCACGTGTATTCAGAAAGATTAACGAATTCATTTGACATGAAAAAAAAATAACGTCACCAGGAAATTTGTTAAACCATGATTTGTTTAAACAATTTGTTGATAACTTTTGGGCATTATTATTATTGAAAATGAATACTCTTATCATCTTGATTGTGGTTGATTTTTTTCCAATTTTTATCTCATCTCGAAGTACTCAATATTGACGACGAGACTCACTTTTGGTTGAGATTGTATAGCCTATACATCCTTAATCCTCATTCTGGTTCAGTAATACTTTTTAACTAGTTCTTTTTTTTCTTGTCAAGGTATCACGCAGCGTAGGAGGGAGCAGCCTGGGTCGTGGGGTAATGGAGAAACGATGTAGCCCATGAGTATTGGAAAATAGCTTTGGTACAGAAAAAAATAAAAAATCGATAAAAACTAACTTTTGTACCGTCAAACTATCAGATTTATAAAACTACCGAACGAACTTGGCACTTTACCCCTGTCGCGAAAAAATATTCCCGGATTTCTCGAACACTGGGGAGAATTTTGTGAAGCACTTTGAAAACTGATTTTCTGAACCAACAATAAGACATTCAACTCTCGTTTCGAGGATATCGGCGATTTACCATTTTCACACGCGAAACGACAATATTTTCATGAAAATTCTCTGATGACTGCAGGACCCGAAATAGTCGAAAACGAAGAACACATTATAAGTTATTTGAGGTTTCAGAATCACGCGAATTGTTCTGTAAAAAAAGATTGATGATCCGACTGAATCATTTTTTTCCTCCTGCCTTATACAGGGTGAATTTTAAACGATGGAATGGTCTGAAGTTGGTTAGAATCGAGAAATGAGCTTTCAGATAGTTGGATCGGTTTAGAACTATCTAAAAGCTTGTTTCTCGATACCAGCCAACTTCAGACTGTGGAATTCACCCTGTATATTGTTAAAATAATGCACAATATGTCATAAAGTTGAATAATATCCAAAGTTTCAGTGTGCCCCATGTATGAGGTCAATTACCGCAAGATGTCAGACATGCTGAAGCGAATTTTCGAAGAAACAAGCGGGTTTGGGCTGACTATGAGCCAGCCTTCGAACTTCCCGTTATCTATTTGGTTCTCAGCTATTTTGAACTTTGTAAATCTGACCTCAGATTCTTGATCAGCGGTTCAAAAAACCTTCGAGTACAAATTTCCGTAAGATTTCGAATGTTTTTAGTATTTTTCCCAGCAAATCGGACTCGCCATTTTGAATTTCGCTAATCTGACTTCAGATTCGTGATCAGTGACCCAAAAAACCTACGAGTACCAAGTTTCATCCAAATCCAAATGTTTTTAGTTTTTTGCAGCATATCGAATACGCCAAATGAAAATTTTGCAAAACTTACTTCAGATTCGTGATCAGCGATCGAAAAAACCATATGGTACCAAATTTCATTGGAATCCGTTGATTCGTTCTCAATATATCGTCATTTTTGTTGCATTTTTTAGAATTTTGTTATTTGAATAGTTCAAAAAGTACTGATCCGATCGAAGCCAAAATCTAATCAGTTTTAAGTTAGGAAAAGCCCCGTCGATTGAGCCCAAGTTGATCGAAATCCGACCACGTGTTCTCGAGATATCGCGCGGACAAAAATGTGGTCACGCACATACACTGCACACACACACACCCAGACGTCAAACTGAAAATAGTCGGAGGTGATTCTTTGGACCTCGAAACGTGAAGATTTAGTGAAAACTCAACTTTTCATTTTCGGGGTGATCACAATAACTTCCTTTTTTCTTTGAAAACAGAGAAACGGGAAGTTAAAAATACTTTAGTTGAACTGAATAGCATCACTTTTCCTCATAAATTATTCTATTTTTAACTTCCCGTTTCTCTGTTTTCAGAGAAAAAAGGAAGTTATTGTGATCACCCCGAAAATGAAAAGTTGAGTTTTCACTAAATCTTCACGTTTCGAGGTGCAAAGAATCACCTCCGACTATTTTCAGTTTGACGTCTGGGTGTGTGTATGTGTGTGTGTATTTGCGTGACCACATTTTTGTCCGCGCGATATCTCGAGAACGCGTGGTCGGATTTCGATCAACTTGGGCTCAATCGACGGGGTTTTTCTTAACTCAGAACTGATTAGATTTTGGTTTCGATCGGATTAGTACTTTTTGAACTATTCAAATAACAAAATTCTAAAAAACACAACAAAAATGACGATATCTTGAGAACGAATCAACGGATTTCAATGAAATTTGGTACCATATGGTTTTTTTGATCGCTGATCACGAATCTGAAGTCAGTTTTGCCAAATTTTCATTTGGCGTATTCGATATGCTGCAAAAAAACTAAAAACATTTGGATTTGGATGAAACTTGATACTCGTAGATTTTTGGGTCACCGATCACGAATCTGAAGTCAGATTAGCGAAATTCAAAATGGCGAGTCCGATTTGCTGGGAGAAATACTAAAAAAATTCGAAATCTTACGGAAATTTGTACTCGAAGGTTTTTTGAACCGCTGATCAAGAATCTGAGGTCAGATTTACAAATTTCAAAATAGCTGAGAACAAAATAAATAACGGGAAGTTCGAAGGCTGGCTCATAGTCAGCCCAAACCCGCTTGTTTGAAGGAGTAATTCAACTTCTTTGAGTTCTTCGATGATGTTTCATTCGAAATTCTGAACTGTTGGTAAATAATTGAAGAGAACCGCTTCAACCCGACCCGTCTCTACTTCCAGAATCTAGAAAGGGGTACTTTCAGCCACTAATCCAGCCAACCCTCCGGTTCGATGTTCGTTCAGTAAAAGTTGAGAGGACAGTTCCAGAGAAACTTTTGAATAGAGTCGAAGGTGTGAGTGCCGCCTGAGCCAATTTCAAACTTTTCTCCTCTTTGGTTGAAAATAGGAGGGAAACAGGTACTCCGAGAGTCGTGTAAAGCTCGCTGCACACCAGTGTGTCCGAGAGATTCTGCGCTCTAAACCTCGCCAATTCTTGCTCGCCACACCGATGATTCAATTTATAATAGAATAATTTCATAAACTCACGTCTTGTGCTGACAGTACTCTCGTAGCTGGATGGATAATGGCACTCCCCGAGTGCGGTCGATGGTGCAACGACTCGACCGTGTCCTCTCTAGAACACACTCCTCTGTACCATGGCAGGTCTCCGGAACAGTGACGTCTGCTACGGTACTTCCGCCATACGTGCCTGAAGAAATTTAACAGTGAAATTTAATCCAAAATGAAAATTTTACAGAAATAAATTGTTGTCTTGAGTTTTATGCTGATCAGAGGAAGAGTTCAAACGGGGTTTAGCTGAATCTGTTTATTAGCGATACGCAATTTATTTTGCGCCCCCACAGACTCGTGTTCTAAATGAATAAAGCAGAACATTCACAAACAAAAAAATGACACAATGGTCATAATACTCCTGAGCAGGAAGTGATAAGTTGTCGAAATCGAAATCCACTTTCCGTATTGATTAGCCACGGTACCCGCTTTACCTGCACTTTTTTTGCAAACGGAGATGGGCTCACGATCTAGGAAAAGTATTTTTTTTTTTTTTGCTCGAGGTATCAAAATGACAAAATTTCTACCAGATAATCGTTCACAGATAGTGAAAACGAGAGGACGATTTTTTTATTGATCATTCAACGTGATTTATTGGGCCTCACAATCAGTCATTGAAGTTAGTAGAATCCAGGAAAAAAAAAAGTTTAAAAAATCTGCTGCAATGATGACTAGGTCAGGAATAGTGAATTTGAAGAAAAACAGTTCACAATTTTGAATATTTCAGTTACCCTTTTGCTTTTAATTATCGATATCTGAGCTTGTTTTTTTTCAAAGTGGGTTACAAATTCATTTTCACCACGTAGAAAGGATCTTGTTTTATCTGGGTTCGCTATTGCTTGTCTTCAAACAGTTTTTTCACCATCTCCACTGAGCGAAATAAAATCCCAACTGTGCTGAACTTGTGTGATCGAAGTATGAAATAAGAAATTTAAATTAGATTCTACTAGATTATTTATTAACAATTGTCCAGTCGATTTTCTCCAAACGCCTTCCAATTGGCTTCAACCTTTGAATAGGTTGGAATTGGTTCCATACTAATTGGTAATTAGTATCAGAAAAACAGCATCCAAAACTTACTTCAAGCCAAATATTCAAAAATAAAAAATGCATCATCAGCTTTCAAGAACTGGCCAGAAATGTTGAAGTGGCCAAAAAAGTGGTACACGGGCTGTGTCAATTTGAGCTAGTTCCAAATGGTTTTATGTATATTGTACTCGTAATTTACCCTTCAACCTCGGTAGCTTCAAGAGGGTAAATATACATGAAAGTGAATGTTTGAATTTCCCCGAGGGTTTTCATGTGCGAGGTAAAAAAAATGATGTACGAATTGCGATACAACGGTTTCTGGAGAAAGTAATGTGGTACAGAATCCACACGGGTTTAATTAAGAGCAATAACTAAGGAAGTAGGAAAATAACCTATCCCAACGAAAGCGGTTCGCACTAATTTTGTAACCGTAGGTAATTATGCTGCCCAAGTGTTTCGACTTCTACCTTTATTTTAACCCTTCTGATGACTCAGTTGCTGGGAAAGTTATTCGTATAAAAGTTAACCAGGTTCAGGGGTTCCGCAGGGGGTGCTGCTAGGTAGCCCAACGATAACAAAGTGGCGGAACCTGCAGGGGGCAGTTATTTAATGCGAACAAGCCGGGTTTATAATTACATTGAATAAACCTTGTAGAGAATGATGAGTGCGAAAACACGACCCTCTTCATAATCTGTTTCATAAAAGCTGATAAAAAAAGAAGAATAATAATAATAATAACCAAGCCGACTACCGAGAGATAAAGCGACTGAAGGATCTTGAGGAAATAAGAAGGCGCATAAAAAAGACGGAAAAAAAATCTTCTCAACGAACAGTTCCAGCCTCAAGAGCTCGTTGAAGGTTTACGGAATCCGCTTTTCCTCGCACATTTCAAAAAATGACGTGGCTCGTTGCAATCGATCACTGAAGGTATATCCGGTATGAGTGATCGAGGAAGGTGCTCGAAATTCGAGATCTCAAGGAAGCAGGAATAGCCGAATGCTAAGGTTTTTTTTTCTGGTACAAAGTTCGGAGGGATACGTTTCGCCATTGAATAGAAACATTTGTCAACGTCAATCCGTTTCCGGGATCGACGCCATCGTTGATCCGATACAGAAACGACGAAAAACGAGCCTCGATAACGGACGAGGGTGAACCTATTTCGATTTTCCGAGCCCAATTACGCACGAACAAAGCCCAAAGCACCCTCATAAATTAACCACCTGATAATACCGCGGAGCCGGTTACACCTGCATGATTATGTAGGCTGGGGTTTCGAGACCATAGATCTTCACTCTTATCCGGGATTCGTTGTCCCCCTGATGTAGACTGAGGCTGAGCTTTTGGGCTCAGATTTGTTGCGTCCAGAATTTTTACGGTGAAAAAAAATCATCAATCAAAGTCGAGCAGGTTCCTTTCTTGTGCGATTTTTATCCAGTATTTTTCTATTACTGTTGAGATTCCGGAATGAACGTGGCTTGAATGTTGTCGAGCATTAGGGGATTGTCTCAATTTTCTTTGACATATACCGAGATGCGAGGCGCCAGGTCCAGATCGCAGAGGGGAGATCGTGCTTTCGGAATCTAGGGAGGGGGAAAGTGCAAAGTCTTGTAAAACTCTTACCTCACTCCAAATGCTATTCCCAGTGCCACTATCAGTGGCAGTAGAGTGCAGATGCAGGCGAGGAACACTGTCTGCATGTCCGAAAAGGCTGCCAGTATACCTGAAACGGGAGAGATGAATGAATAATTGAGAAAATAATTCACCCTAACAGCCCAAAAATTTTTCTTTGCCTTTGAATAGTTATTTGTAGATGTAAGAGAAGCGAGAATAGAATCTCGAGAGTAATCTTGTGCTTCTTGAAAACAAATATTTCACTCGAAAAAATATGCGTACTATTGTTTGGGCTGGTGCCAAAAGAAGAGTCGTTTTTTTTTCTTGGCTGACATTTTGTGTAAACTGTGAAAATACATCATCACGTTGGTGAATACCTGCTGTCAACACTTTCTCCCGACGATAATAACGACCATTTTTGCAAATTAGAACGTTTCCACGTCGCTTGAAATATTCACGTTGCCAAATTCTGAAAATACACGATCGTATCAACTTTTTGTTTTTATCTAACCGGGCAGACGTGATGATTCCATCATCAAAACTAATTATTCAAAGCTGACGATTAATGGCCTTCACATTTTTCAGACTCTCAGAATCTGGGACTTCGAAATCCTCTCTCTAAATTTGAATCAGTGAAAATTTCACTAATTGAATCAGTGACTTGGTATTTCACTGCAGAAACAGTGACTTGAACCCTTTTTCACTGGAGTATCAGTGAAGTCCATTTCAGCAGTGATTTTACCACTGCTAAACCAGTGCATAACTTCACTGTTTCGTCAGTGACTTTTGTGACGAACGCTAGGGGCGCCGCGTACGCCGAGTCTCTAACCGCCAAATCGTTCGCGTTCATATGTTGCGTGCTGATTTGGGCGTCGGTTCAACCACGTGAACTGTTCAGTAAAAATCATAACGTAAGTACACATGCGGATTTATAAAATTCTTCACAATTTGGCTTGTTAGTTGCAAATAATCAATGAATTGTGTGAATATTGCTGTTCACTGTCTTACATTGAATTCCTTATACTTTTGGTAGGTTAGGTTTTCTCACTGCGTCCAGTCTTGGCTCGCTCCGACGAGATGGGAGACGAAGAAGTTGCATCTGCGTTAGGAGTCTGTTTTTTCTTTACTTGCAATAAAGACTCGCGAAACAAAAATGTGTCGAATATACCATATTGTCTTTCCGTTTCGAGAATATCTTCAACCGGATAAAATATATATAAGAACCAATATTTTTTGCTGATTCAATCGGTGAAAATTTCACTATTTGAATCAGTGATTCAAATTCACTGGATAAATTAATGACTTTTCACTGATTTCCAGTGGTATACTTATAACTGGAGGCATCCGTGACTATTCGCTGATGATAAGTGACTATTCACTGATTCAAATTTAGAGAGCTCGTTATCGAAAGGTGAGTCTATAAAACGGCAAGTGATTTCCTCCTTCAATATTTCCAGCAGAATTAATATCCTACCGAAGTCGAAGAAACGAAATGAATAGTCGCTCCTGAGGGGTGAGAGCAACGACTTTTGTTACGGTCGACGAACGAGTCGAGCGATCCCGGAGGAATTGACCCGCGCAGAGTCAGCAGCACATACTCTGTAAAGGTGAAAAACGAAGAGTCCTTTGCCAGGAAAAGCGCGAGGAAACGCCAACCAGGGAGAAATCGGTACGAAATCGAGACTGGAAGCTGATCATCGAGAGAAACCCGTGTTTGAATCGACAGAAAATGCGCAACTTCAGACTTTCCAGTGCCAGTCGAGTGTCATTCGACTTTGGTTCGACGTCATGTCAATCCGCATCAAAATTAGCCGTGTAAAGAAGTGAGAATAATAATTTGAAGATGAAACGTGATCCTGGAGAGAGGACGACACTTGTCATCGGTAAAGATGAGCTGCATTTGGACAGAAGAAAAGCTCTATGAACTCGTACAACTTTATTCAAAGTTCCGTAACCTTTGGGACAGGCAGAATCCACAGTATGACAACCTGCGGAGCAGACACTCCTCCTACAGTAAAATTCTCACGGTACAATATACCAAACATTCAACATCAATCACATTCCGAAATGAGTCAGTTCATTCTGCGATAAACTCCGTTTCGTTGATCCTAGTCTCTTTCTATGCCCACGTACGTTTCGGTTAGCGACGTTCTCTGCAAGCTCAAAGAATTGCGCTCAATCTACGTATCGGAGGTTCAGAAAATCGAAGCAGCCTCGAGGGCCGGATGCGTTTGGAACCCGAATCACACCTGGTTCCGAATTATGCACGAGTTTCTTTACGATCATTTAGACGCCGATGAGAAACTTGGAGAATTTTCGGTAAAATACACCGAATTTCGCGATACCGTTAAATCTGATGGTATTATTGATCGAATTTCCAGTCTTCAGAAGACAGTCCAGCGTCTTCGGAAGATGCCCTGAATTTGCCCTGCACGACTTCGAGTGCCTCATCCGAGCCCGTCGACCGAAGGAGCCGGACTGAGTTGAAAAAGATTCGTCCAAAACAGGCGAAGAAGAGCCAAGCATACTTCGTTCGATCGCCGACAATTCTCAGGTCGACGAAGATGAACACTAAGTACGAATATCCGAGTAGAACCAGAACCTCGTCGATAACTAGGAAAGATTCGACACACCGAGAAGGAAACAGCATCGTCGAAAGTGACCACGAGACGCAACAGCGCACGCAGCTAGACGTTAAAATGACGGCGTCTGATGTTTCCATAGAATATCTTAAGACAGAGGTTTGTTCAAGATTCTTAATTTCACTAGAGAAGAACACATGTTTTATACGATAAATTGTGAGACAAAGAATCTGATAAATCCTGGAGAGATATGAAAGAATTCTGCTGTAAACGTTGATTTATCATATCACAACATGATTTATGCTGTGAATTATCGTGTGATTTGATATGTAATCGGACAGATTGATCTTCATGATCGTATAACTGCCACTTGATGAAAGGAATTAGTGTAGATGTCATCAGAAATCTGATAAATTACATGAGAAATCTATCCTACGATTTGTTTTGGAAGCAATAATTGTTCGTGTTCACGATCAGTGTCATTCCGCTTGATCTCGTGCTTTCAGAGTGTTGACGGAGACGAGAAATCGTACAAGAAGAATTTTAAGGGTCGAATATGTCCGACGGACAATCGACACCGCTTCAAGAACGTAAATGTGATAATATCAAAGTCAGGCTACGCGGTTCCCGAATCAAAGGACAAGGATACTGAATTTTGGGAGATGATATCGATGCTAAATTTGGGCGTTCCCTGCCCTCTGACGGAACTGGAATTGACAAACTCGCCGAAGACGACCTCCTGCGGTGTCAGCAACGTCGATTCAATGTCGTACGGGAACTTTCTACCGAATCGGAAGTCCAGTCCGACATGTTTTGCAGCCGGAAACAGAGTCGACGACGGAAAGGATAGCGCGGGAACACAGGGGAAGCCAGAAACGATCGGCTCTTGCTGTTCCAAGGAGACGAAAGAGAGCAAAAACCGCGGAGACGTGGATTCTGCTTCTGTCATTCCGTGTTCGAAAACAACGAAGGTCGTGTGTCTGGGGGATGAGACACTGTTTGACGATAGCTTACTCGAACTACTTCAGGACTTATCGATCAAGATATGCCCCGTGGACGGTGGTTGCGCCAGCGGCAACTGTCCTGGGGAGAAGCCTGGTGATGTTTCCGAGGGGATCTTGCCCTGCTGGACTTGTTCCTCGGCTACTAAACCAGTGAAAGAGTATCCAATGGACGACGTTGAAACAGTAAGACTCGGCGACGAGACGGAAGAAACCGGGGAAAAGACACCTGAGCGAAAAATAACTAGTGGACTGAACCTAGACACCGAAGATCCAGGCGACGATGGAGTAGAACGGGAAAAAATTCCAGCGCAAAAAGACTACGACGTCAACGTCGCACTCCAGTCGGGTTAGTTGTGCGGGTTTTGTGGTATCCTTGATCAGGCTTACACGGCTTATAAATTCTGTTCGAACCAGCTGGCGTCAGGCCTTCGTCCGAGCGAGAGGCGATCCTCCGTGAAGCAAAGAAGGAACTGTGGGAGGCCAGCAAGCTGTACAATAGTGGGAAGTTCATAACGAATGAGATCGTTAGTCCTGGGTCAAAAAACGAGTCAGCAGATTTCGATAGCTTTGGGGCACAGGTCGCATCGTCTCTGAAGATGATGGGAAAGCAACGAGCCATGAAACTGAAGCAAAAAATAGCAGAAACGTTTCAAGGCGGAAGGGGCAACCAGTTTTTGTGAAGCACTGATGTGAGGATCGTTGATAATCAAGGGTCTGAAACGCTGCCAAAGTCGAATGTGTCGTGCGATACATTTCGGTCAAAAATGCCGGTGAGCGGCAGCCTTCAGTTATTTCAAATACATTGGTTTTTTTATTGGTTAGAAAAGTGAACCGAAAAGAAGTGCGAAAATCTTCAGCTATGAATTCGGAAAAATCTGGTCCATCGTCTACTCTATCGATCCGAACGCTGAACTCCTCGCATCCTCCATCTGTGATGAAATAATGAGCCGGTTCAACAGGACGAAACCCCCGAGCCATCATCAGGTCTGCAACGTTGGGGATAAATGGTCGGATAATAAAATCTGCAGGCTAGTTTGCTTCTACAGAAAGTATCCTTGTCTTTGGAAGAAGGACTGTCCGTCCTACATGGACAATTCAAAACGTCACTCGGCTTACAGTAACATTCATCAAGGTATGGACATGCCCCATGTCACGTTCACAGAAGTGATGATTAAGATACGTGAAGTTAGACGCATCTATGTGAACGAGTTGAAGAAGATTCTCAAAGCACGGAGGTCTGGGTCTAAATACGAGCCTCGGCAAAAGTGGTTCTCGACTTTGCACAACTTCTTGTACAAATATTTGGACTTTGACGAAACTTCAGAGCTCAAAGTGAGTAGAAGCGTTGTTTCGTATCAGTCTGACGAAGGAAGGTCACATCTATTGATTTTAGAGAATTGTCAAATCCTCGCGACTTTTTTTCGTCTTCGGAATTAAAAATGTATGTGTTTTAGCATATGCGACGTTTTTGCCTTCGATGCACCGTTGACCAATGGCCAAAAGAACGTGACCAAAACCTTGAAAATTATTAATAAGGAGCTTACTCACGAGAACAACGAAAAGTAATCGAAAACTAGCTGCGATTGATCTGACTTGAACAAATCGTCCTTTTCTAACAAGCGTCACGAGTGACAAAAAAACCGACTTCAAAGCCAAACTACTGAACCGATTTTGATGAAATTTATATGGGACCAATCTGAAAGTATACCCTTTCGAATAAAAACAGAAATTTCCAAATCGGTTCATAAATAACGGAGTTCTGAGGTAACAAACATAAAAAAAAAAAAATACATGCCGAATTGAGAACCTCCTCCTTTTTTGAAGTCGGTTAAAAACTGAACGCATCATACATTTGAGAAAGTCAGTGCAAAAAGGGTACAAGTGTATTTTATTCCTTATTTAATTTTTTTCAATGCTTGTATCTTCAATTCAACAGTTGCAAGTTTGTAAATAATACTTTTTTTTTTCAAGAAACTTTTGATTTTTTTAATTTGATACCCTTGTTGGCCTGACCTCATTGATTCATCAAATTTGTATGGAATAAGCAGTAATATTGATATGCGATGATTATTTTTGTCTTTGATTCCGAATTTGATTCAAATCGCATTCTAAAATGACGACAAAGAAATTAAGGAAAATTGTCTTGATTTTGATGATAATTCATATTCCGAGACTTCTTTGGGTACATGCGAAATCAGACTTCAGCTCCTCTCTGATAATTTCTATCATTTGGCGATCAATAAAAATTGGAAGTATGGAAAAATAAAAAATTGAAGAATAAAAGTATTCATAGATTCATAAAATCCGATTTCTGAAACATTATTCTCGTCGTAGTTTGAGACCACTATTTTCAGTTCCACAATTTTGATATCCATCGACATCGAAGACCCAAGAAATCGTCGCATGACAATTTGCACGCAATTCGGTTCATGTTAGATTCATTTCGATCAGTTCGTTGAACAAGGAAGAGAAAATCCTGGCTGAGTTTGTGTTTGTTCGTTCTTTATGACGAAGACGTTGATCGAGAACCTGAGACCCTTATTTCTGCGTCGTTTCTCAAAATCTCACCTCGAGTATGTTGCAAGGACGTTAGTGGACCAAACAGCGAAAGAATTCCGGTGATAAAAACGTTGTAGTTTATCGTCATCGAGACTTTTACGCCTTACATTCCTCCGGTTCCGCCTCTGCTCGTATTTTTCTTTCGTCCAAGTCTCTTTACCGAGGATTTTTTGCCCTCTATTTAGGACCCCGAGGACTCGGCGTCTTCCTGTTATCAAGACGAAGACGACTACGACGCCGATTCCGAGTGCTTTAACACCGTCTCGCCACCACGGAGCAAAAAACCAGATCAGGTCTTTGAATCTTCCAAAAACGAGAGTTGCAGGATTCCGCAATGGAGTTCGTGCCATTCTTCGACCGTCGGGTACTCACATCCTCGAGTGATGTCGAGTCGCGCTCCATCCCTCAGAGCCGATTCGTCCCCAACCAGAGTCAACTACTGTCCGATCAAAGTCGTCCACTGCCCACGATACGAATCTAAAGCAACATCTGAGAGCTGCCGCAGGAGTCCTCGGTCAAAGAAACCCACTTCTGTCACCGTTATTTGTGACAACAAAACCGAACTCCGAGATCCAAGGGATCAAATGGATCAAATGGACCCTCAGGCGCGGTGCAAGCGATCCTCGTCCGGGGAAGAGGTGACTTGATATTTTCGAGCAATACATCACTCTGTCATAAGATCCATCATTATTGAAAGATCATTTTCAATCTTTCCGGCGCATTTTGTCGAACACGTTTTCCCAAATTTTCTAAGGAACTGAGTATCCTGTCGTTTCCAAAGTCCTCATCAGTTGAGAGAGTCCATAGCAACGGTTCGGTGTCCAAAATCGAGGACGAGTTCGACGTATTCGCGAAGAGCGTGGCCTTTCAGTTGAGAAAAATGGACATAGAATCCGCGGTGGTGGCACAGGAGAAAATTCAGAACGTTCTCACCGACCAGAGACTCCACTGCAAACCTGTACGTCTGGAGACATTTTCTGAATATCGTGAAAGAAAAACTTTCTGAACGCCTCTCATTCATTATGCCTCCCGTCAGCAATCCAGCAGGCCAATCGCATGACAGACGAAGTTTTTACTGGCGGTTCAGAAGTCACCATCACCCCCACAGTCGGTTACTCGAGTGATAAAACCAGTGGATTCTACGACTGAATCGGAATCGGTAACCCAGGTGGAAACTTAATAATCTCAATTAAACTAGTGGAAATAGTAGAATTAATGAGAAGAGATCTGTAAACAAGGAGACCTTTATGTTGACCTGCTATTAAATGGACTTAGAGAAAAGACCCGCCATCTTGAATCAAAAATGCTCGAATTCAGTTTTTTCATCTTATCTCGACAACTATTCATACCATCGTCGCAAAGGTTATTATAAAAAATGAAGTCGATTAAATTCTCTACAACAAAGGTTTGATACATTTTTTTCATATCTTAAATAGTTTTTGCGCAAAACAGGGCTGAATGTATCGATCCAGGCAGCCGTGAAAATCAGTGTCTCTTGTGAAATTTATGGACGTATTCAACGGTGTATTAAAAACAAACTATCAAAGATACAAGAAAAATGTATTGAACCTTTGTTGTAGAAAATTTGAAGGGCCTCATTTTTCATAATAACCTCCGTGACGATAGGATTAATGGCTGTCGAGATATGATAAAAAGAAACGAATTCGAGCACCTTTGATTCAAGGGGGGAAGCGTGCAACTGTACAGACTCTACCAGCGGTGCAGCCCAATAATGAATTATTCATTCTAATTTGTTGGTAAATTTTATTTCCTGAGGTACCTAAAGACGTCTTTTGAATATTTATAACTCAAAGTTTGTTTCGGGTTTTAGAACTCCAGGAACAATGAGATCGTAAAGACTGAGGCACCGAGGAGAGACTCAACCATGGGACGACTGCTCGTGCCGAAGTTTAATTTTCGAAAGAATGAAAAAAAGGATTGATCAAATGGAAAAGTTGTAATTAAAAATCGAAAAACTCCTCGAGTCGTAACAATAAATGAAAGAAAAATTCGTAACGATGAATGTGACTCGGATGAACTCAAACACAGAGCCCAGAACACAATATCTCAATCAGGGGGTTGATCCCCTGACAGGGACGTAATAATCGCTTCGTTAATTATTGGTCAAGGATCGAACCGGAGCCCTTTTTCCTTCGTAACAACAAGACCCTAATTCTAAATAACCCTAAGTCTGACCGTTGTTGCGAAATCTCAGAGTACACGTGACCTCAAAGTTTGTTGATTATAAGTGAAGCCGTTCACAGGGATTCTGAGGGCACCAAAGCAGCCTTTAACCCTTGGGCCACGTTCCCTCGACGTGCCAAAGGATCTTCTCTGGAATTCAACAACAGACGAAAACGCAGCAGTGATCCTCCACCGTTATACTCACTTGGGACTTTCAGGCGCCCCTAATTAGATACATTATTCACCCAGATTTTAACGCACTGAGCACAGAGCGAAGAAAAACTCGGAATGGCTTCAGGATTATCAATCCGGAGTCAACATCCGGGGTTTCAGATAGGATAGGATAAGAATTTGCCATTCATGTTGAACGTGATACCGTGAATGAAGATTACATGCTGTCCAACGTCCTAACTTCCTGCAGCACCTGCAATCTTTATCGCGACCTCTTTCTGCTGCGTTTATTCAATTCCGTGGTCATAAATATCGAATACCGTTCAATCCCCGTTTGACTTCAGTCTCTGAGGCCTTCGATAGCCGCTTCTTCTCTCGCATGGAGAAATAAAAACTACAGAAACTGCGCCGATGATCCAAGTCTTGCATAAAGCGTTCGAAAACTGTCTGTTGAAATGAAAAATTCGAAGCATTTTCAATGCTAAAATGTGTCATGCAATCTTTAATTGCGAAACAGACATTACTGTGAAATTACTGGTATAATTTTCAATTACTTATCAGTAAGTCGTTAAGATTGAGAGTTGAGGCGTTTTTCAAGACAACAAACGTAGAATATTATTGAAATGACGTTCCTTTGGACATCAATGAAGATTAGTCCACAATCCCACATTATGTATGTACGTATTATGAAAAAGTATCTGATATTGAAAATATAGGATTGACGAAATTTTCATTCCCAAAGGTGGGAAATTCATATATGGGCTCAGCATATCATATGAGAATACAAATATATGAAATTTCTGCGGAAAGATTGAATACCATTGAATCCAGAGGGACCAGTGCAGCTCGATAAGACTGATTTACATACTCCAGAATCCATTTATACCTGAACCAAAATTCATTGCACGTAAAAAATCTAATCAGGGAACAATCCTTCATCTTTTGAACGTGGAGATCGGACGAAGAATACCAATCAGATGACAAGCTCTAACGAAACATGCAGAGTCTTTCCGGCGTAAAAACGTAGTGGTCCAGCTGGTGCACCAATAGTTCACCTTTCAAACATACATGGAGATTCATTGTATTGGAAAATATGTACATTTCGCATCTGCCAAAAGAATTACCGACAGCTTATGACAGCTAAAGCCACTCTACCGCGAGAAAAAAAGGATGGAAACATCAAACATGAAACATCGACAAAGTGTCAGCATAGTGAATCAGTTCTAGGCACTGCTGCTGAAAGCTTTTTCGGCTACTCCTAACCATTCCACCAATATTAACTCGTTTTCATTGGCTCCGATGAATGACGGAAAATACGGGTACACAATTTCGATTTTCATCCTGCGATGTCCGTGCTCACTTGTATTTTTCGGATCCCAGAAGGGGGCTGCAAAGATCGTTTAGTGTGAGAAAATATTTGTGAACACCAGTTCTTTGAATATTAGTTACTTTTTTTTTAGCGAGCTTTAAAATGGAAGGTGTGATACTAACAGCCTGGAGAAATTACATTTAGGGGTCCAACCCGTTGAAAACAACGATCAAAATGTTTTTTCTTCAAATTTGTCCCTAGCCTTATCTCAAAATATTATGATCTAATCTTCATTCTAATGATAAAATCCGGATCCAAAATCAGACGGGAGTTTGACAACAAATTCAATTATTTCTGAAGAATCACCCGTATGAATGGTTCTTTCAATGGCTAGAATCAGTCAAATTTAGTGTTTGAATGAATAATTTCTTGACAATGGACACCCTCGATGGGAATAATTGGTGCAATTGAGTTTTCCACTATATCCGAAAGGCTCAGAAGAGGTCGCGAGTAGCGAGAGCGCGACGTTGGTTCGAGACATCCGGCCGACCCTGGCCACAGTAGTAGAGCCAGTCGTCCTATCGACCGGCCTGGGGGGGCACCGCGTTAGTATGCCAGTAGAGTAGGCTGGCAGCGGTCAGACAAGGATGGAGTTGGAAGATTTGCTCCGAGGCAGCGGACGAAAAAGGACGAAATGGCCGGCCGTTGGTCTGGGATAGAGGAATAATTTTGTCACGGTTCAAGTTCGAGCAACCCTCGAGAGCGATAAACATCGTTAACAAAAACAACAACGAACAAAATGGAGGGAGAAAAAGAAAGAACAAAGAAACCCAGTTGAATCTGGTTGACTAGGTATTGGCTAACGCATTAATCACGATAGAAGAGATGTCTAGAATGAAAATGAACATTACCCTCATAAAAATGACGATTTAGACTTGAGAAAAAATTGTGAGGGTATGAAAGGTATGAATAAAAAAATGTCTACTTGACCTTTAAAATACAATACAAGTATCGAAATTACTCTTCAATTATATGCTGGAATGATTATTGATTCATTGCACATCTTAACATCATTACTTTTTTCTATTTTAAAGATCTATTATCAACCTACCAAAGAAAGTACTTCCAGTGTGATGAAAGTATTTCGGGTGTCTAATTGTATCCTTTTCTTCTCTGACTCCTCGACTTTGCTTGACGAAGTTAATTAACGACCCGAAAAACTTAAATTCATTCTCCACTCAAGAAACCCGGGGCTGAAAGAGGGGAGGAAGTGACGAGAGGGTTTCGGTCACCGACTACCACTCACTCACTTGATCTATGACCGATAGTGGAGACTAGAAAACGAGACGAGGGATGACGGCTTGGGGAAGAAGCTGCCGAAGATTGGTCCAGGCGTTTGAGGCTTGAGGATGGGGTGCCACTAAAAGGCTTCCCTTGTTTGTATCGTGTTCCGAATTTGAGACAAGCGAAAAATAGCGTGTTGACGTTACGGTCATCCGGACTCCCTTCAAGTTTCAACCCTAAAAAGCTCGCCAAATAGCAACGACTGATGCAGTTAGGGATTTTCATCCCAAATTTGAAACTTAATCGTCACAGTTTTCGTATAATTTTTTCGTACTGCGGTTTTTTATAATCCATTCGATTTGTCTGCATCTATTTTTTCGAGAGGGTGAAAAGTCTGCTAGAAAGTGACTGCGAGCACTTGTCATTGGACATTGAATACGACGTAATCTCGGTGGCTGTTACGTCCTTTATTCCCTCGTGCTGACGATACTCTCTAAATTTGAATCAGTGAAAATTTCACTAATTGAATCAGTGACTTGGTATTTCACTGCAGAAACAGTGATTGAACCCTTTTTCACTGGAGTATCAGTGAAGTCCATTTCAGCAGTGATTTTACCACTGCTAAACCAGTGCATAACTTCACTGTTTCGTCAGTGACTTTTGTGACGAACGCTAGGGGCGCCGCGTACGCCGAGTCTTTAACCGCCACGGAGCTGCCTACTAACCGCCAAATCGTTCGCGTTCATATGTTGCGTGCCGATTTGGGCGTCGGTTCAACCACGCGAACTGTTCAGTAAAAATCATAACGTAAGTACACATGCGGATTTATAAAATTCTTCACAATTTGGCTTGTTAGTTGCAAATAATCAATGAATTGTGTGAATATTGCTGTTCACTGTCTTACGTTGGAATCCTTATACTTTTGGTAGGTTAGGTTTTCTCACTGCGTCCAGTCTTGGCTCGCTCCGACGAGATGGGAAACGGAGAAGTTTCATCTGCGTTAGGAGTCTGTTTTTTCTTTACTTGCAATAAAGACTTGCGAAACAAAAATGTGTCGAATATACCATATTGTCTTTCCGTTTCGAGAATATCTTCAACCGGATCAATTACATATAAGAACCAATAATTTTCGCTGATTCAATCAGTGAAAATTCCACTATTTGAATCAGTGATTCAAATTCACTGGATAAATTAGTGACTTTTCACTGATTTCCAGTGGTATACTTATAACTGAAGGCATCAGTGACTATTCACTGATTCAAATTTAGAGAGTAAGCTCTCAGAAAATTGATGTACAGTGGGGAGTATAATAAAAGAAACCATTCAACAATTCCTATTCC
>JAEUYN010000056.1:0-22095 GCA_018257835.1 Euura lappo
AACGCATCGTTAGCCACCCACGACCCCGCTTATCATTGATTTGTTGATTAAAAAATTTCTAATATGCAAACAATTGATTTTTCCACTCTGGAAAAATTCTCAAATCTTCATTGACCCTAAAATGCCCTCAAAAAAATAATCAGCAATAAAATCGTCCCGGAACGCATCGTTAGCCACCCCCGATCCCGCTTATCATTGATTAGTTGATCAAAAAATTTCTAATATCCAAACAAGGAATTTTGCCACGTTGGAAAAATTTTAAAATGTTTGTTTGCTCCCCCGAAGCTCGTAAAAAAATAATCAGCAATAAAATCGTCCCGAAACGCATCGTTAGCCACCCCCGACCCCGCTTATCATTGATTAGTTGATAAAAAAAATTCTAATACCCAAACAAGGAATTTTGCCACTCTGGAAAAATTCCTGAATATTCATTGACACCTTAAAAAGCTCCCCAAAAAAATAATCAGCAACAAAATCGACCCGGAACGCATCGTTAGCCACCTCCGACCCCCCTTATCATTGATTAGTTGATTAAAAAATTTCTAGTATCCAAATAAGGAATTTCACCACTCTGGAAAAATTCCTGAATATTCACTGACTCCTAAAAAGACCTCAGAAAAATAATCAGCAACAAAATTGTCCCGAAAACCATCGATAGCTACCCCAGACCCCCGCTTATCATTGATTTGATAATTAAAAAATTTCTAATATCCAAACAAGGAGATTTGCCACTCTGGAAAAATTCCTGAATAATCAAGGACACCTAAAAAGCCCTAAAAAAAATAATCAGCAACAAAATCGACCCGGAACGCATCGTTAGCCACCTCCGACCCCCCTTATCATTGATTAGTTGATTAAAAAATCTCCAATATCCAAACAAGGAATTTCACCACTCTGGAAAAATTCCTGAATATTCACTGACTCCTAAAAAGACCTCAGAAAAATAATCAGCAACAAAATTGTCCCGCAACCCATCGATAGCTACCCCAGACCCCCGCTTATCATTGATTTGTTAATTAAAAAATTTCTAATATCCAAACAAGGAGATTTGCCACTCTGGAAAAATTCCTGAATAATCAAGGACACCTAAAAAGCCCTAAAAAAAATAATCAGCAACAAAATCGACCCGGAACGCATCGTTAGCCACCCCCGACCCCCTTATTATTGATTTGTTGATTAAAAAGTTTCTAATATCCAAACAAGGAATTTGTCCACTTTGGAAAAATTCGTGAATATTCATTGACACCTGAAAAGCCCTAAAAAAAAAATAATCAGCAACAAAATCGACCCGGAACGCATCGTTAGCCACCTCCGACCCCGCTTATCATTGATTTGTTGATTAAAAAATTTCTAATATCCAAAAAAGAAATTTTGCCACTCTGGAAAAATTCCTGAATATTCATTGACACCTAAAAAGCTCCCCAAAAAAATAATCAGCAACAAAATCGACCCGGAACGCATCGTTAGCCACCCCCGACCCCGCTTATCATTGATTTGTTGATTAAAAAATTTCTAATATGCGAACAATTGATTTTTCCACTCTGGAAAAATTCTCAAATATTCATTGACACCTAAAAAGCCCAAAAAAAAATAATCAACAACCAAATCGACCCGGAAAGCATCGTTAGCCACCCCCGACCCCGCTTATCATTGATTAGTTGATCAAAAAATGTCTAATATCCAAACAAGGAATTTCGCCACGTTGGAAAAATTTTCAAATGTTTGTTGGCTCCCCCGAAGCTCGTAAAAAAATAATCAGCAATAAAATCGTCCCGGAACGCATCGTTAGCCACCCCCGACCCCGCTTATCATTGATTAGTTGATGAAAAAATTCTAATACCCAAACAAGAAATTTTGCCACTCTGAAAAAATTCCTGAATATTCATTGACACCTAAAAAGCCCAAAAAAAAAAATCAGCAACAAAATCGACCCGGAATGCATCGTTAGCCACCCCCGATCCCGCTTATCAATTGATTTGTTGATTAACAAATTTCTAATATCCAAACAAGGAATTTCTCCACTTTGGAAAAATTCGTGAATATTCATTGACACCTGAAAAGCCCTAAAAAAAAATAATCAGCAACAAAATAGACCCGGAACGCATCGTTAGCCACCCCCGACCCCGCTTATCATTGATTTATTGATTAAAAAATTTCTAATATGCAAACAATTGATTTTTCCACTCTGGAAAAATTCTCAAATATTCATTGACCCCTAACATGCCTTCAAAAAAATAATAAGCCACAAAATCGTCCCGGAACGCATCGTTAGCCACCCCCGACCCCGCTTATCATTGATTTGTTGATTAAAAAATTTCTAATATGCGAACAATTGATTTTTCCACTCTGGAAAAATTCTCAAATATTCACTGACCCCTAAAATGCCCTCAAAAAAATAATCAGCAATAAAATCGTCCCGGAACTCATCGTTAGCCACCCCCGACCCCGCTTATCATTGATTAGTTGATCAAAAAATTTCTAATATCCAAACAAGGAATTTTGCCACGTTGGAAAAATTTTAAAATGTTTGTTGGCTCCCCCGAAGCTCGTAAAAAAATAATCAGCAATAAAATCGTCCCGGAACGCATCGTTAGCCACCCCCGACCCCGCTTATCATTGATTAGTTGATAAAAAAATTCTAATACCCAAACAAGGAATTTTGCCACTCTGGAAAAATTCCTGAATATTCATTGACACCTAAAAAGCCCCCAAAAAAATAATCAGCAACCAAATCGACCCGGAACGCATCGTTAGCCACCTCCGACCCCCCTTATCATTGATTAGTTGATTAAAAAATTTCTAGTATCCAAACAAGGAATTTCACCACTCTGGAAAAATTCCTGAATATTCACTGACTCCTAAAAAGACCTCAGAAAAATAATCAGCAACAAAATTGTCCCGCAACCCATCGATAGCTACCCCAGACCCCCGCTTATCATTGATTTGATAATTAAAAAATTTCTCATATCCAAACAAGGAGATTTGCCACTCTGGAAAAATTCCTGAATAATCAAGGACACCTAAAAAGCCCTAAAAACATAATCAGCAACAAAATCGACCCGGAACGCATCGTTAGCCACCCCCGACCCCGCTTATCATTAATTTGTTGATTAAAAAATTTCTAATATCCAAACAAGGAATTTCTCCACTTTGGAAAAATTCGTGAATATTCATTGACACCTGAAAAGCCCTAAAAAAAAATAATCAGCAACAAAATCGACCCGGAACGCATCGTTGGCCACCCCCGACCCCGCTTATCATTGATTAGTTGATTAAAAAATTTCTAATATGCGAACAATTGATTTTTCCACTCTGGAAAAATTCTCAAATATTCATTGACCCCTAAAATGCCCTCAAAAAAATAATCAGCAACAAAATCGACCCGGAACGCATCGTTGGCCACCCCCGACCCCGCTTATCATTGATTAGTTGATGAAAAAATTCTAATACCCAAACAAGAAATTTTGCCACTCTGAAAAAATTCCTGAATATTCATTGACACCTAAAAAGACCAAAAAAAAAAAATCAGCAACAAAATCGACCCGGAACGCATCGTTAGCCACCCCCGACCCCGCTTATCATTGATTTGTTGATTAAAAAATTTCTAATATGCGAACAATTGATTTTTCCACTCTGGAAAAATTCTCAAATATTCATTGACCCCTAAAATGCCCTCAAAAAAATAATCAGCAATAAAATCGTCCCGGAACGCATCGTTAGGCACCCCCGACCCCGCTTATCATTGATTAGTTGATCAAAAAATTTCTAATATCCAAACAAGGAATTTCGCCACGTTGGAAAAATTTTAAAATGTTTGTTGGCTCCCCCGAAGCTCGTAAAAAAATAATCAGCAATAAAATCGTCCCGGAACGCATCGTTAGCCACCCCCGACCCCGCTTATCATTGATTAGTTGATAAAAAAATTCTAATACCCAAACAAGGAATTTTGCCACTCTGGAAAAATTTCTGAATATTCATTGACACCTAAAAAGCCCCCAAAAAAATAATCAGCAACAAAATCGACCCGGAACGCATCGTTAGCCACCTCCGACCCCCCTTATCATTGATTAGTTGATTAAAAAATTTCTAGTATCCAAACAAGGAATTTCACCACTCTGGAAAATTCCTGAATATTCACTGACTCCTAACAAGACCTCAGAAAAATAATCAGCAACAAAATTGTCCCGCAACCCATCGATAGCTACCCCAGACCCCGCTTATCATTGATTTGTTGATTAAAAAATTTCTAATATCCAAACAAGGAGATTTGCCACTGCGTAAATTCCTTGAATAATCAAGGACAATTTCAAAAAGCCTCTAAAAAAATAATCAGCAACAACCGACCCTGAATCAATGTTAGCCACCCCGACCCCTTATCATTGATTAGTTGATTAAAGATTTAGGTATCCAAACAAGGAATTTCACTCACTCTGGAAAATTCCGAATATTCACTGACCTCCAAAAGACCTCAGAAAATAATCAGCAACAAAATTGTCCTGCAACCTTATCGATAGCTACCCCAGACCCCTGCTTATCATTGATTTGATACCAAAATTTCTTATCCAAACAAGGAGATTCGCCACTCTGGAAAATTCCTGATAATCAAGGACACCTAAAGCCCTAAAAAATAATCAGCAACAAAATCGGACCCGGAACGCATCGTTAGCCACCCCCGACCCCGCTTATCATTAATTTGTTGATTAAAAAATTTCTAATATCCAAACAAGGAATTTCTCCACTTTGGAAAAATTCGTGAATATTCATTGACACCTGAAAAGCCCTAAAAAAAAATAATCAGCAACAAAATCGACCCGGAACGCATCGTTGGCCACCCCCGACCCCGCTTATCATTGATTAGTTGATGAAAAAATTCTAATACCCAAACAAGAAATTTTGCCACTCTGAAAAAATTCCTGAATATTCATTGACACCTAAAAAGCCAAAAAAAAAATAATCAGCAACAAAATCGACCCGGAACGCATCGTTAGCCACCCCCGACCCCGCTTATCATTGATTTGTTGATTAAAAAATTTCTAATATGCGAACAATTGATTTTTCCACTCTGGAAAAATTCTCAAATATTCATTGACCCCTAAAATGCCCTCAAAAAAATAATCAGCAACAAAATCGATCCGGAACGCATCGTTAGCCACCCCCGACCCCGCTTATCATTGATTAGTTGATCGAAAAATTTCTAATATCCAAACAAGGAATTTCGCCACGTTGGAAAAATTTTAAAATGTTTGTTGGCTCCCCCGAAGCCCGTCAAAAAATAATCAGCAATAAAATCATCCCGGAACGCATCGTTAGCCACCCCCGACCCCGCTTATCATTGATTAGTTGATAAAAAAATTCTAATACCCAAACAAGGAATTTTGCCACTCTGGAAAAATTCCTGAATATTCATTGACACCTTAAAAGCCCCCAAAAAAATAATCAGCAACAAAATCGACCCGGAACGCATCGTTAGCCACCTCCGACCCCCCTTATCATTGATTAGTTGATTAAAAAATTTCTAGTATCCAAACAAGGAATTTCACGACTCTGGAAAAATTCCTGAATATTCACTGACTCCTAAAAAGACGTCAGAAAAATAATCAGCAACAAAATCGACCCGGAACGCATCGTTAGCCACCCCCGACCCCGCTTATCATTGATTTGTTGATTAAAAAATTTCTAATATCCAAACAAGGAATTTTTCCACTTTGGAAAAATTCGTGAATATTCATTGACACCTGAAAAGCCCTAAAAAAAAATAATCAGCAACAAAATCGACCCGGAACGCATCGTTGGCCACCCCCGACCCCGCTTATCATTGATTAGTTGATGAAAAAATTCTAATACCCAAACAAGAAATTTTGCCACTCTGAAAAAATTCCTGAATATTCATTGACACCTCAAAAGCCCAAAAAAAAAAAAATCAGCAACAAAATCGTCCCGGAACGGATCGTTATCCACCCCCGACCCCCGCTAATCGTCTATTTGTTCATGAAAAAATTTCTAATATCCAAACAAGGAATTTTGTCACTTTGGAAAAATTCTCAAATGCTTGTTGGCACCCCTGAAGCTAGGTTAGGTTAGGTTAGGTTGGGTCAGGTCAGGTCAGGTCAGGTCAGGTCAGGTCACGTTAGGCTATACCCTAATTCTGCCGGTAGATTGGCATGGGAAGGGGTGGTTTTTATAGGATTTTCGACGCCCGACATTTTGGACCCCTATTTACCCCCCCATTTCCCAACCCCCTCCGAGATAGGGGCGGATTAACCCCCGGGGGGGTGGGGGCATGGCCGGGGTTGGATGGGGGAAGGTTCCCCCTGTCCATCCCCACCATTGCCCCCCCCCCGCCCCCACCACCCGTTAAGGGGGGGGTCTCACACCTAGGGTTCTTATTGGCTCAATAGAAAGGGGGGGTTGAACCCTTTGGATCCCCCCCCACCCGCCCCTCCACGATCAGGCGTTTGGGCGCTATGAAATTAAAAAAAAAAAATTGGACTTAGAGTATTTTCGCCGGTCGGGACTTTGAAATTTTTCGCCTTTTTTTTTCATTTTTAGGTCTCCACAGAGGCATGTTATTTTTCCATTTCAGACGATTCTGAGTCGATCCAGAGTGACTCCTGGAGACGACATACGGAAGTAATGCAGGCGTTTCCGATCGGGACTCTGAAATTTGACAACTATTCATTTTTTTAAGCTCGGTTCAGCGATATGTTATTACTCATCCACGCGCCGTTCGTCTCGGCTCGACGTCTAGTATTTTTGAGAATTTTTCCAGATTTTTAGGCGAAACTTTGAAATTCAAGATGGCCGCCGAGTTTCAAACGCGGATATCTCGAGAACCCCTGGGGCTACGGAGTTCATCCACGCGCCGTTCGTCTCGGCTCGACGTCTAGTATTTTTGAGAATTTTTCCAGATTTTTAGGCGAAACTTTGAAATTCAAGATGGCCGCCGAGTTTCAAACGAGGATATCTCGAGAACCCCTGGGGCTACGGAGCTCATCCACGCGCCGTTCGTCTCGGCTCGACGTCTAGTATTTTTGAGAATTTTTCCAGATTTTTAGGCGAAACTTTGAAATTCAAGATGGCCGCCGAGTTTCAAACGAGGATATCTCGAGAACCCCTGGGTCTACGGAGCTCATCCACGCGCCGTTCGTCTCGGCTCGACGTCTAGTATTTTTGAGAATTTTTCCAGATTTTTAGGCGAAACTTTGAAATTCAAGATGGCCGCCGAGTTTCAAACGAGGATATCTCGAGAACCCCTGGGGCTACGGAGCTCATCCACGCGCCGTTCGTCTCGGCTCGACGTCTAGTATTTTTGAGAATTTTTCCAGATTTTTAGGCGAAACTTTGAAATTCAAGATGGCCGCCGAGTTTCAAACGAGGATATCTCGAGAACCCCTGGGGCTACGGAGCTCATCCACGCGCCGTTCGTCTCGGCTCGACGTCTAGTATTTTTGAGAATTTTTCCAGATTTTTAGGCGAAACTTTGAAATTCAAGATGGCCGCCGAGTTTCAAACGAGGATATCTCGAGAACCCCTGGGGCTACGGAGCTCATCCACGCGCCGTTCGTCTCGGCTCGACGTCTAGTATTTTTGAGAATTTTTCCAGATTTTTAGGCGAAACTTTGAAATTCAAGATGGCCGCCGAGTTTCAAACGAGGATATCTCGAGAACCCCTGGGGCTACGGAGTCATCCACGCGCCGTTCGTCTCGGTTCGACGTCTAGTATTTTTGAGAATTTTTCCAGATTTTTAGGCGAAACTTTGAAATTCAAGATGGCCGCCGAGTTTCAAACGAGGATATCTCGAGAACCCCTGGGGCTACGGAGCTCATCCACGCGCCGTTCGTCTCGGCTCGACGTCTAGTATTTTTGAGAATTTTTCCAGATTTTTAGGCGAAACTTTGAAATTCAAGATGGCCGCCGAGTTTCAAACGAGGATATCTCGAGAACCCCTGGGGCTACGGAGCTCATCCACGCGCCGTTCGTCTCGGCTCGACGTCTAGTATTTTTGAGAATTTTTCCAGATTTTTGGGCGAAACTTTGAAATTCAAGATGGCCGCCGAGTTTCAAACGAGGATATCTCGAGAACCCCTGGGGCTACGGAGCTCATCCACGCGCCGTTCGTCTCGGCTCGACGTCTAGTATTTTTGAGAATTTAGGTCAGGTAACCTAACTTAGGTCAGGTAACCTAACCTAGGTCAGGTTAGGTTAGGCTAGGTTAGGTTAGGTTAGGTTCCCACTCGCAATGCTCGCTTGGTTATCAGTATTTTTCTGTCCGATTATTTCTATTAGGTATGTCTCATTGGACGGCTGAAGAACCATCTTGAATTGTCAGTTATAAAACGCTAGATATTGTCGGAAATATTAACAAGACCGTGTACACGTATGTTCAGTATATTTCTCTGACGCTTACTTATTGTTAGGGGCAGACGTATAATATTAATCCTCATAGAAATTGGACCATCCAAATCATTTACAGCAAATACCCAACGTGTAAGCCTGCGTGCTGCCCTCCTCCTTTCTCATCCGGGCTTGGGAACAGTGACAGCGTAGTTTAACCTACAGGCAGGGTTATAGTACTGCTCATTACAAATTATATCCTAAAAAATTTTATAGTAAGGATTTCTGAAAACCAGTGTATAAATAATTAGCGATATTCACTCAATTAAGTCTCCCGGGATAGTACTTCTGTTATAAATTGCATGACAAGATTCGTCTGTTCCATCCGGTCCATCAAGGTATTCTAGTAGGGATGGGCGATGTAACATCGATTTTATTGCAGAATCGATGTTTTTCCCACAATAATCGATTTTTTTAATCAATGTTTGAAAATCCGATTAATCGGTATATCGATGTTTTTTGGCGAAATCGATGTTTTTTGTTGACCTGTCCGACAATTTAGGTTATTTTTTCCCCAATTCCAACGAATTGGTGAAAAAATAACCTAAATTGTCGGACAGGTCAATTCCAACGAATTGGTGAAAAAATAACCTAAATTGTCGGACAGGTCATTTATTGCCCTTTGTTTATATCAGAATTTCATGACGTTTTAATCGACCTTGGAAATTAAAATAAGTCAAGTACAGAATAAAGGAGAGTTACGAGTGGTCTGAAGAAATCACGGAATTTGGAAAAATATGTTAGATTTCTCTTGGTGTTTTTTTTTTTTTTTCTCATTAACATCGATTTTGTTGACATCGATGTTTCTTTCATCGATTAATCGATTATAAAGAATTGGTTCAAAAAACAATCGATTTTTCTAACATCGATTATTTTTTCAAAAATCGCCCATCCCTAATTCTTAGGACTCGATGATTTCAAGTCGTGTACCTCCAGTAGTCTAATAAGTATGCCGTGATGTGAAAATTAAAAGCTGAGTCATCGAAGCAAACTCCCTGCGTATACCGCAACGTACACATTTCTTCCATAGAGCTATAAGTAGGCGTAAACTCTAATGCCCATGTTGTGTACCCAAAATGTTTCCATTTTCATTTTTTCACGTCTTCCACGTAAAAAAATACAGGGTGAGTTACTAACGACTCGTCCGTCTAAAGTTAGCTCGAGTCGGTAACAACTACTGAATCTTCTTAACAAACTCCCGCCAACCCTATAGGTATATTTCATTATTATCGAAATCTATCTCCAAATTGGTCATTTGTGAAATTCTCAACGAAATATAAAAAATTGTAATCAGATCGTTCCAACACTTCCAACGGAGATTCATGAACAAGATCAATTTTTAGACAGGATATCATTAGGGTAAAAAATGAACGGGTGAGGGAAAAAATGCAAAAATGTACGACTGCTTTTGTCACATCGGAGAATTGTATGAAAAATTCAAAACCGAATACGAAATGGTAAGAAAAAGCCATTAAGTGAACCACCCCCACCACCTTCGTTTCAAGACCTGTGTATAAGACCGTGGTATCACGTAAATCAGTGCAGCCGGAACGCCTCTGATTGGCGCTTGAAAAGTATCTGGATTTCGGGTTCGAGGAGACGGACCAAATTCCGGGCCATGGGGACGGCAGCCTGATTCTTAACAGTGCCGACACAAGCGCTGTCGGCGGGTACTCGGATCGCTGTTGTCCCGACTGTATAGGGCAGTTGGATAACATACGTGCACGATATGAGTGTACGTGAAATGTTTGCACGTATACGAACGTCAACGCTGTCCAGCAAGGGTTAAGCGCAACACGAGGGCGTTTATTGCAACTATGTATACGCCAACACAACCTTACTCCTCTGTGCCTGTATGTTATCCAACAGGGTCTATAGTGGTCGCTACTCGTCTCTAATTTTTAGTAGCCGAAACAACAGCCTATATACTATTATACCACGGACGTATAATTCCTAAAATAATAAATTAGGAATACTTGTTTTCCTAACGACTGAGCAGTGTGAAGTTGGCGAAAATCGATAAATGAGCTTGCAGACAATTGGATTGGTTCAGAACATTCTGAGTGTTTATTTCTCAATTTTCGCCAACTTCAGACTGCTCAGTCGTTATGAATACATACCGGGTGTCCCATTTTGTGTCATATTTAATCTTACACCTGATTTATCTCGGAAGTACTCCTCGGATCGAGTAATAAGTAATATAAAAAAAAAATCAACGAAAAATCTGTTAGGTCAAAACTAACAACTTAGGTAGATAAGATTTTTCAGATGTTATTAACAGAGACTCAGAGTGTTATTAATTGAGTCCCCGGAGAGTGAATTCTCTGACGACGCCTTGGGTCTACGGAGACTAGATTCTTCGCCTGGACACTATGAAGACGAAAACGAAATTTGGTATGGGTATGGAGAAGAAGAAAAGAACGGTGAATAAACTTGAGAAGAAAAGGGCACCGTTGAGTTGAGAGAGCATCCATGGTTCCGGGTGCAGATGCTGTCAAATTGATTCTCAGGAAGGGTGCGTGCAGCTGTGGAGACCGTGGGTGGTAAAAAGAGGGTACAATCTCCACTAGTACTATCCGTACTGTGAAAATTTCGTGGTTTTCTACCCTTTCTCATACCGATCCTCGCTGGGTTGAGCGCCACTGGGGCACTGACCGGAGGAGCGTCCGGTGTGGCGAAAGCTGTAACCGATGCAAAGGCTGCTAATCGTGAATTGGAGGAGAGCAAACGTCATTATCGGACGATAGAGGCGATCGCTCTGAGAAAGGGACTGTATCTGAAACCTACAAGACCTTGGGTTGGGTCTCCATTTGAGGCCAAAAAACGTATAGAGCTACCGCATCGAGCACTCACTGATTTTGTGACAAATTTAATGTGACAAATTTAGACTTCATTAGTTGGAATTATATAAGGTTATTAATACTCATCGAGGAAATTAATAAATATAATAAACAATAGTACAATTAGTTTGTCAAATAAAAAGATTTCATTATTTATTCAAAATTTACGTTTCGATTGATTGATTTATAACAATTATTCAAGACAAAAATCTTTTATTTTATTTAAATTTACCGTTCAGACAAGCTTATTACTAATTATCATTCATTCAACGCATTCACACTTTTAAAATCTTTGTATAATATAAAATACGCCTTTTTCTATTTGAATTTTGTATCAATTTTCTTCACGTTATTTTGTCAAAATTTTCAAATTTCTAGTCATTAATCTACAGTTTCATTTTTGAATATGGTTTAACAGTTTGTAACTTATCTTATTTATGACCATGCCGGTTCCGTAGATGTATAGTTTTCAATAATGGCGATGATAATTCGTCTCGTCAGACTTTTCGCTTGTTCGATGTTCGTTTTTCGTAGTTTTTACTTGATTACAGTGACTGTGCTTATGAGTGTTCAAAATATAATGAAAACTGTTTTGACTAGATAATATTTGTATAAGTTTTGTGTAATTTGAAACGTGTAAAGATAAAATAGAAAATTGAGACTGATACGAGGAAAATGATCTGTACAACAAGGCGTCTTCTCGCAGAATGCCTGATCTCGTCTCTCCCGTCAAGCGGATTTCCTCCATACCGTATTCTATTTGGTTCACCTAGTTATCTCTATTTGTATTTCGTAGTCGAATATTAGGCGCGGGAACCTTCAAACCTCACAATTTGGATCTGTTGAAGTACGCTGAAGGCATGAATATTCGATATTTCCGCGGAGTCTATATGAGAAATGAATTACCCGAAGGTGGACCTAGAAAGTTCGAATCTGCCATTGAGAATCTTGACGATAAAGATGATCGCAGAACACACTGGGTTGCGTAAAAGAAGAGAAATAATAGTCATCAATAAATAATTTTTATTATTAGGCACTCTATTCAAGAAAATTAGTGAATCGTGTTAATATTTGATGCCTCAACATGCTCGACGATACAATCAAGCCGCAGCAAAGCAGGTTTCTGGAGTCAAGTTCCTCGATAAGCCCTGATGATACACCTTGAGGCTGACTCAACAGTACTATCAAAATTGTATTGTTGGTTAATATTCGCAGAATAATTCCTGCACGAGCATAATTCGTTGCTCTTGTTCTCCCGTTCCACTCCGTTTAACAAAATGTCTTTAACCTTCAAGTTTTACTACGGCAAACATCGAACGCTAGGGATACCAACTTAGGGCTAGGGACTTCTTCCGAGCGAGTTTCAGCTGGCACCCCCGAAGCGTCCGCCTTCCACGAAATATCACATGTTCATCTGTAGTATATCTCGTGCCAATGACTAATCAGTAGCATTTTTTTTCGCGTCTACTTTGAAAAATCTTTAGCGTTCAATCAAAACGTTTTCCCGAACGATTTCGTGATGTATCATTACGTAGAATTTATATTTATACTCAATCAAGTGATTGTTACCCGATTTAAAGCACTAACACAGCACAAAGCACGTTGTTATCACTGACTTATTGATACGACATTAAGGTTTTTTGCTCCTTGTTGGTTATATCCTATTACGCATTCGCGCAAACATTAAGGCTATGGTATAACGAAACGATTTTCTGCGATTTTTCGATCGACCGTGAGTGAACTGGATCATAGATAGTTGTTTGACATTTTATTACGACGACCCGCGAGCAGTGCTGACGGGCGGCCATATTGTGAATTATCACTTCGCGATCTTATTTACCTTATTCGCCTTCTTATTTGCCTTATTCGGCTCAAAATCAATAGGGGTCGAGATTAATACGGAACATAACCAGGATTTTCGATACGTGCAGCGGTTCGATCGGAATCGATGTCGATAGCCAGCGTCTAGTGAAAAAATCGGGCGAAGATGGAGAAGTACATGCTTTTTCATGATCTTTTGTCATTAATATCTCGGAAACCAGTGTACCGATTATGATGAAATTTATATAGCACGGTCATATGGTAGGGGACAATCATACAAAATGCGCACGTTAACACACACACCGAGAGCGGGAGACTCCACCGCCCCGCGTCTTGCAGAATTTGATTTTCTGTTGTATCTCACGAACTAAAAAAAGTTCCTGACGAATTTTTACATTTTCGAATGAAAAATATTTTACCTGTAACAAAAATGTATGATCCCATTGAAAATAACTGGTCCACCCTCCGCAGCATCACCAGCGATGATGCTGGACCGTAAGAAAAAAATTCTTCATGTGTCCCCCTCTAAACCATACAACTTTCGTACGACACATTTTTCGATTGGACTATTAGGTCGGTTGTAAACGTAATGCGTAATTTAAATTGGGACACCCTGTATATTTCGCCAATCTTAGTTAATTATTTTATATTTTATATTCTAAAGTTAAGGGAAAGGATATTTTTTGTATTAAAGAATATATAACACACATATAACACACATGAGAATTCGATCAGAAGGGAATATTGATTTTAGTTTTATTGTAAATAAATTATGTAAATTAAAAATTGTATTATATTGTGAGGGTGTCTGTTACCTGTCACTTTGACGTTTATTTTGAACTTAGCATGCTGAGGAAACAGCTGGTAATTTGTGATGAAGAAATGAGCTGAGAATTATTATTGTAAAAACAGTCAGTCTCTAGACTTAAACGAGAGAACATATTGTTACGGGGACACCAGTTAGAATTTAATGATCAGATGTTTGCTGTCACTTTGACAGCTGAAGTTTGTAGTGGGCTGGGTAAACAGCTGATAATTTGTTATTAAGAGAAGAAGAGCATAAGAATTATTATTGTAAAAGCAGTCTTGTCTCAGAGTTGAATGAGTACACACGTTTGAATAAACTTGGAGCTTAGTTGAACATATTTGTGAAGAGTTTAGTACTTCTTGTCTCACAGTTATTGAGTAGTTATTGAGAGACCTGGATTGATAAGCAGAGGTTTTAGCCCTTTGTAACATTGGCGCAGTCAGTAGGACTTCTCAATAACGAAGAGAATTGTGATTGTGAGTGAGAAGGAAGACGATTCCGGAGCCAAGACTATTGAAAAACACAGCGAAGAGGAAAAGAGAAGCTTTCGAGCGATAATTCACGAGAGGAAGAAGAGAGATCTTTTGAAGAAAAGATGCCTCGTACGACGAGACGTACGGATGATCAGTCGTTTGGAGACGGAGCGGAAGAAATGACTTCCACTCCTCGGAAGAGAGCTCGAACTAAGGGGGCGTCCACAAATTACGTGAGGCGTTTAGGGGGGGGAGGGGGTCGAGCCGAATCTCACCCAATCTCACGTGGGGGAGAGGGGGGGTCTCGGCCAATATCACGTAATTTATTGTTTATTCATAAATTATGTTTTTTTTATTAGAAATCCAACGTAATCAAGCAAAATACGCATTTTGACAAATCTCACGTGAGATTAGGGGGGGAGGGGGTCGAGCCAAATCTCACGAAATCTCACCAAGGGGGGAGGGGGGGTCGAAAAATCGCAAAAATCGCCTCACGTAATTTATGGACGCCCCCTAATCAGCCGAATGTTGAAGAGTCTCTTCAAATTCAGACGCCGGGACGGTCACCCCCGATCCTGGAACAACAGCCATCAATTGGAGAAAATACTTCGACGTCAACAGATCAAATGACAATGATGGTTGTAGCGTAATTCGAATAGCCCGCTCAACAGAAAGGAAATAAGTGATAGATGGAATATGAGGAGAGAGAGAAAGAGTATGAGTCAGACGATAGACCAAATTTCCGCCCACTCACACTCTACGGGAAGACGCTCTAGGCATCAGACCTATTTTCTCTTATCTATCCCCTGTAGTAGTAAATTATATTTTATTCTCTACAATTTTAATTAATTTATACACATTTAATTCTTATACACATTGTAATCGTTAACCAGCATTGACAAAACAAAATTTACACAATTTCACTATCTGCAAATCTATACAAATTAACAAAACTACGAAAATGAATATCATCACCACGAGGCAGAGAGTCTGACGAGACGCAATATTTCCGCCATTAATTGGAAAATTCTCCTCAAATCTACAATAATCTACGGAACCTGCTTGGTCACCAAATACATGCAAAAGATAAGTTGAAATTGTTAAAATATAAAAGAAAAGGCTGTTAACAAAAAGACAAACAATTAAAAAACACAAATTTAATGAACAGATAAAGTTGTAAAGATATATTCGAATCAATGAGCGTAATTTTAAACAAAATAATTTTTAAATGGTATGATTGTTTTTTGGTATGAATGTGATTTTAACTTTAATTGTATTTTCTACACCTTTTGATTATTGATAAAATTTGACATTGAAATTTATACAATTTTTACACAAGAAATTCGTTAAATAAATAAAAAAATTAACTATTCGAAATATTATCACACTGAAATTGCTTTTTGTTAATTTATTTATAATTTTAAGTACCCTTTTTCGTTATATTATTGTAGCAGATAGGGCAATCTGTTATAATTGGCGCCCGAACAAATAGAATCCATTTATTTGATTAAAATTATCTAAATATTTTAGCTTGAAAAATTAATATTGTTATATTTTTAGAATATATTGTTGCTTAATTAATTTATGACAAATTCTAATGCAATTTGATGCTTACTAGGTCAAAAGTAGGAGCGACAAAGAAAATCAGTACACCGGCAAGAAAGACTGGTATACGGAAAGTTTTTCGTAAAAACGCAAAAATGCCCAACGAAACACAACAGGGTCAACAGGACGACATGGACAATGTCAAACAACAATTGGAGGACATGCAAACGAAAGTACGAGAATTGACGCTTCACATGGAAAATACTTTAGCTCGACCAAACGCAAGTAACGCACCAATTGATAATAGACCGATACAAGTTTTGAGTAACAATTTCTCGATTGATATTAGCGTACCAAATTTTCAAGAAGAAAAAGATGATAATCCATTTGATTTTTTACGTGACTTGAAAGATTATTTTCGACTTAAATTTGTACCAGATGATTTGAAATTATCAGTTATTGGAACAGCGCTTAAAGGACGTGCGAAAGCATGGTTTGAGAATTCGAGAAGTACTTTTGAAAATTTTGAGATTTTTGAGAGAAATTTCAAATTGCAATTTTATTCTGTAGATCAACAAATTAAACTCAGGAGAAAATGGAATAATAGTAGATTCACTAGTCAAGATGGTTCTTTGCGCACATATTTTCTAAAGAAATCTACCGAAGCTAGAGTAATTATGAAACACGCTGGAGAATGGGAAATAAATTCACTTATAGTTAGTCAACTACCAATCAGTGTCAGAAAAAAATTAGCAGGAATTAAGGAGTCTGATATTATTTTGCAAACTCTATCTGATTTGGACTTGATATACGAAGAAAAGGAACTAGAAAAAAAGAGTAACCAGACAAATTTCCAACCGTCATACAATGGAAGGCAATTGAACGTTAAATATAATCAACATACTGTAACGAAGACTGTTTCTCCGCTTTTCTCTAGGTCTCTGACAACGAAGTAAATGTGAGTCAAGAAAGTACGCCAATCTCCAAACCAAATATCTTGCAATATTCTCAGTATATTCTGTAAACGTGTCAACTCTTTAAAGTCTGGGACAAGACTGTTTTTACAATAATAATTCTTATGCTCTTCTCTTAATAACAAATTATCAGCTGTTTACCCAGCCCACTAAAAACTCCAACTGTCAAAGTGACAGCAAACATCTGATCATTAAATTCTAACGGGTGTCCCCGTAACACTACTCCCCCCTCAGAAGAAGAGTCGTCCCGACTCTTGGAAGAACGATCGACCAAAATTAACAAATCGATATACAACTACTAGAGCTGAGGCTCCACAAAACTGGTGTTCTTCCAAGAACTATCCGGCATTCGCCTATTTACCACTTTTTGGAAAACCCCAGAAAACCAAAAAGTGGATAGTACAATTAACCAAAACCCAAATTAAAAGTGTACAATATTTCTTCCTCGCCACATTGGCGTCTTCGTTGAAGATCCAGAATCGCTTCATTGAAAATCCGAATCACTCCATCCAATCCTTCCCAAAGTAGTCAGCCAAAACAACTGAAAACTGGATCACATCCGGAAAGTCAGCCCTTGTATACGAAAGTTGTTCATCAAAAACACCAGCGTCACGCGTTGTCAGGAAACATCGGGGACGGGAAGAGGAAAACAAGGAAACTTCATCCGGGAGGATCCTCAAAAACCAAGATTCCTTAAATTGGAAGGACAAGGATGAGTGATTGTATCGGGTATGGTAGTATGAAAACAAATTCACAGGAAAAATTGGTCCGATCATAGCTTTCCCAAAAATAGAAGTGTCGAGCGTGATCCTCTAATCCGGTGAAGAAATCATCAAGCAAAATCGTTCGAACACCGTCTCTTGTCTTATCCAGTCTTCGTAGACCCGCTCCATATCCGTTGGTAAAAGAAAATTCTAGGAAAACCTTCAAAAATGGAAACTTCCATACCTACAACTGAAACGGAAAAACTGCCAAAATTCACTGTCATTAGTTATCACACAGTTATCATAAACCTCAACCTTTTTTATCGATCACAATATTTCTCAAATAATAAATCAGAATAAATTGATCGATTTCCATTCACGATCGATTTCCATTCACAATAAATCAGACTGTCCATGCAATCGATGTTCCGTCCGTTAAAAGTGTTATGGGTAAATAATACGCGAAAACACACGCAAGATTCCGTGATGCCCCCCTTTTTTTTTTTTTATACTTCTCTTCCTCGAAAGTTTTTCCAAATACTATGACGTCATCAATGTAAACCAGGCAAATTTTCCCTGTCAAACCTTCTAAAACCAACTCCATCAACCTTTCAAAAGTTGCCGGGGCGTTACAGAGACCAAATGGCATTACTTTAAATTGCCATAATCCACCTAAACCGGTCACAAAGGCTGTTTTTTCTTTGTCCTGAGGATGCATTCGAACCTGCCAGTATCCACTTTGTAAATCTATGGTTGAGAACCATTTTGCTCCAGCAATCATGTCTAGGGTGTCTTCAATCCTGGGGATTGGATATGAATCTTTCTTTGTTATATCGTTCAAAAATCTATAATCAATGCAGAATCTTTTTGTTCCGTCTTTCTTTTTTACCAAAACTATGGGAGAAACCCAAGGGCTACACGAAGGTTCGATTACATCGCTAGCGATCATGTCATTTACCAATTTCTCTACTTCTTCTCGTCCGTTAATCGGCAATCTTCTAGGTGCCTGTTTAATTGGCGAATTGTTTCCTACGTCAATTCTATGTTGACCCAATTGGCAGCAACCCAAATCTTTGGAATCTTTTGCAAAAGCTCCCTGAAATTCTACCAACAAGTCACTCAAGCTTTCCTGCTGGGTGAACTCTAGGTCCTGAGAAGATTGATCAAATAAATTCTGCAGAAAGATTGGTACTTGTTTGATTCCTCGAAGTCTTGGGGCAAGATTTTGTCCGACTGGTTTTTCCTGAGACACAGGTCTTGAAGTTAACAAAGGAATCATGATAACCCCGGAAATTAGTGTGTGAGCTTTCACATTAATATTGCAGTTATGTATTAGTAGAAAATCCATTCCCAGGATTCCCTCATCTTCGATATCCGCCACCAAGAATTCGTGAGACGTTTTTAGATATCCCTCTACGTCTATATTGGCAGCGACTTTTCCCAAAACAGGGGCTGTCTGTCCTGTCGCTGTTCTAAGTGAAGTATTTGTGGAATTTAGTGGAAAACACTGAAGGAGATCCGAGCGTACAATTGACACCTCGGCTCCGGTATCAATTACCCACAAACAGTTCACTCCATTAACTGTTCCTCTGGCATAAAGTCCCGATCCGGTATACCTTCTAATAACAACTTGATCGTTCCTAGTGTTGGAAGCAGAAGGATTTGGTTGCCTGATTGAATTATTGTAACTAGTACTCGGGACAGCCAAGTTTGAAGTCTGGTTAGTCTGTACAGTTCCGTCTCTATTTTGATTGTCAGTCGTCCTGGTTTGCCAATTATTATTTGGTCTGTCTCTATTTTGACTATCTGTCGGCCTTGTTTGCCAATTATTATTTGGTCTATCTCTATTTTGACTTTCTGTCGGCCTTGATTGCCAATTATTGTTCCTCCAAGATTGGTTTTGGCTTTGATAACGATTAAAGTTGTTGTTTCTGTTCTTGTCTTGGAAGTGACGCTGAAGCGCAAAACAATTTTCAAAAAGATGTCCCTTCTTTTTACAATAAAAGCACTCCCGATCGAACCTTGATTTATTTACAGAATTCTGACCACTGGGGTGGAAAGAATTATCTGTTGTCTGTGATTTATCTGTATAGTTTTGACCACCCGAGAAGGAAGAATTATTTGTCATTTGCGTGTTATCATTCCTCCTCTGAGGAAACGATCGTTTTGCTTCCAACACTTGTCTCACTGTTTCCTCTGTTCCTTCATTTTCTCTAGTTTCAAATTGCCTGACTCGGTTCGAGCCGAGATCTTCCTTATTGATTGCCTCTAGTTCTAATGCTTTAATGATGGCTTGATGTAACGTTGAGGGGCTGCCACTCTGAGTGCTTGTTTTAGATTTTGGTCTGTTATTGCAGAAATAAATTTCGTGCAAGCTATTTGTTCTCGCGTTCCAGTCGGACAGTCTGGCAACGCGTTCCTCATTAATCTTTCAATGTCGTGTCCCAGAGAGGCAAGCTCCTCGTTACGGCCCTGACGACGATTTTCTAATTGTGTATAAAACAATTTTGACAAATGCTCATCACCGTATCTCCTACTCAGAGCCGTACAGATTTTCTCATAGTCTTTCAAGTCCGAGTTAGAAAGTGTCGAAAGAACAGTTAAGGCGATTCCTCTTAATGAACTAGTTAAAATCGCTGCTTTTTCTGTCGGTCCCCACCCATTGTGTTCCGCGATGATTTGAAATTGACGTTCAAAATCTGTCCAAGAAGTGGTTCCATCAAAAGTTCCGGGTTTTAAAACGATTGAATTGACTTTAGGTTGTGTTGCCGGTCGGATCGGTTGAGTGAAACCGGGTAGGTCGTTGTTATACGCGAGTGGAACTGGTATTCCCTGGGTTTCGTGTAACGGTAAGAAAACATTAGAAGGATTGACAAAAGAGCGACTAGCTCCATAACCCGAAATGCCAGCTTGTGACAGGTGATTAACTTGAACTTGGTTTCCTTGTGAGACATTCATTTGTCTATTTTCGTTCGAGTAATAACTAGCAGACGGAACATCGAAAACACTGACAGCTGGCTGTGGAAATTGTGACACCAAACCTCTATTTTCGATGCCTCTGGATATCTGCGTGACGGGTGCTCCATTGACGGTCTCTCGAACCCTGTCAATATTTAATGAACTACCTTGGAAATTAAACACGGCATTCGAAGTGTTTGGCAGCTCAGGAACAGTCTCTCGTACATGTTCTACATTCATTCTAGCTTCTACTACGTTTCGATAATTCTGATTTTGTGACAACTCTGAGTTCTCAAGTTCTCTCAGGTGACCGTCGCCACACATCATAATAGGCATTCTACTCCTGTTGTCAACCCGCATTGTGTTTCCAATGCGGTCGCACTGTGGCTGCATCGTGGTAAACGTCGTCTGAGCGAGCGTTGTACCCGAATCTAATGATCTACCAGCAAAGATGGGGTTTTCTGTCCCCGAAACTGGCACTGACCTTGTGGTAACCTCTGTTACCTGTTCGTTAATTACAAACGGAACTGGAGCTGGAATTGGACACATCGGGATTGGGATTCTCGCCGGGGTAACAACGGAAGGATTCTGTGTAGTGGGTACCGGAATCTGAAGATTTTCCATCTTTTTCATAAATTCCTCCCTCTCACGCCTGTCCTGTTCCCGTTCTTTTTCTCTTTCTGCCCGTTCTCGCTCTCGTTCCAACCGCTCCCGTTCTCGTTCTCGTTCTTTTTCAGCCCGTTCCTGTTCACGTTCCAATCGCTCTTGCTTTCGTTCTCGCTCTTTCTCAGCCCGTTCCTGTTCACGTTCCAATCGCTCTTGCTCTCGTTCTCGCTCTTTCTCTGCCCGTTCCCATTCTCGGTCTGTTCTTTCCTGATTTCTTTGTTCTTGAAACGCTAGCATCATTTGATTCATTTGAGACTGCATCGCCTCGATTATCGGTGACTGAACTGCACTATTTCTGTTCGTATTGGAACCGGATTGTTCTTGGTTCTGGTCCAAACGACTGGGAGTCGTAATAGAAGCAGCTCCTTCTTCGTTGAGTTGTTGTAAACGAGCCCTTTTCTGTGGCGTAACAGTCAGCTCTTCCTCTCCTTCTCCGCAAGATAAATCATGAGTTCGTCTTGTACGAGGCATCTTTTCTCAAGTCCTTTTTCAAATTCTTTTTGAAGTCTCCTCTCAAAAGTCTTCACTCAAATTCTCTCACAATTCTTCTCTTGAAAATCTTCTCCAATTCGTCAATGCTCCCACTCACAATTCACTATTCGCTGTGCAGAAATCCCACTTCTGACACCAGTGTAACGAAGACTGTTTCTCCGCTTTTCTCTAGGTCTCTGACAACGAAGTAAATGTGAGTCAAGAAAGTACGCCAATCTCCAAACCAAATATCTTGCAATATTCTCAGTATATTCTGTAAACGTGTCAACTCTTTAAAGTCTGGGACATGACTGTTTTTACAATAATAATTCTTATGCTCTTCTCTTAATAACAAATTATCAGCTGTTTACCCAGCCCACTAAAAACTCCAACTGTCAAAGTGACAGCAAACATCTGATCATTAAATTCTAACGGGTGTC